>CM073773.1:99520556-99695556 GCA_037158775.1 Hetaerina titia | reverse complement strand
CTTGGCTTCATTCACTTGTCATTGCTATAAATCGAATTTCAATTTAAAAATTTTTGGAAACGGTTTCTTCCTCGTGCCATGTTCGTGTGATATTGTAATGAATGAAACGATCAATTAGCATCATCATTGGCGCCGAAGGTGAAACTAGGATAGTTTTGACTCGTAACAAAACGGTGATTATTGTTTTCTGGAGTTTTTCATCCCCGTTTTCATTATGTAGTAAACGCTAATATATTTCCCGAACAGTCATTGGCACCTAGGCGTTGGCCTGTGAATCTGCAATCTTTTCATGGACACTTTCCCTCTAGAAAGTTTCGCTTATATATAGACGACCAGTGCGGAAAGTAAACATAAAATCATCATGTTAAAAACTGGCGCACTCCATTTTCATTTCCATCTATGTTTGCTCAATTTCATCTGGTGACGGAGATTTATTGTTTTGTTTAGACATGATTATTGTTGCGACCGCATTCAATAGAAGCGCGCGTGAAACCTTCGAAAGAAAATAAACATGTATTTTCGCGGCCTCTTCTAGCTTCGATGTTGAAAGTGACCCAGTATTTGTATTTAAATCTGCCCAAAATCATAAAAACGCTCTAAATCTGCGAGCTATTGGCTACAAGTCTTTTTTGGCGCAATGTCCTAAGCAATACAGTTATAATGAAGAACTAACTCCTATTGGATTGGAATTTCGATCGAAACGGTGGTCATCTCGTAGATGAAGGAGGGCTGTGTTGCAAAAAGAAAATCAGAGTACGGTACCCGCTTCGAAGTATGGACAGTGCTCAAATGATCAAATACCGAAGACTTAATTAGTAAAGATTGAAGTGCTGGATGGATCACATTAAATGCGCATGACCATAATTTGAGAAAGTGGCTAAACGCAAGAGCTGACTAACTGCAAGAACTGATGGACCATCAAAATGAGACGTTGCAATAACATAAAAGATGGCCGAAGTTAACAGATCACCAAAAATTAAAAAAAGTTTAATTATTTTGGATATTTCTCATAGGTAAAATTAAATAAAAGAATGAGTGTTTTACTTAGCTGGTCTTGTTAAACACGCCCTAATGTTGTTAACGCTTGACATTTTTGTTTTTTTTGGTAATTGTGCCGTGCTCTTGCGGCCACTTTGTACCTATCTTAAATTGACTCACGTTTTGCGTCACTTTCATGATCACTGTTACGTCGAAGGCGCCATTTTCTCGCGCGCGTTGTTCAATTCAATCTGGTGTTTAATTTTCTCGTTGAAAGTGATCCCGATTTCGCCGCGTGCGTTTTTAAGTATGACAAGAAACCCGTTTTTGGCCGCACCCCGGACCTTAGAACTTCGTTGAATGCGGTCGCACTCAGCCATTTTGTGATTGATCATTCTGCATTTCTACAAGACCAACGTCACGAGACCTAAATTCTTTCCGATTCCGCCCTTTGTTAATAATATCGCGAGACTCACGACTGCCACGGCAACCCTCAATAAATGTTAAGTGCACGATTTTCGATGTACACAGTACAGTGAATAGTCTTCATTATGTTCTCAATTCCTCGCGCGGAAACCACAGTAATGAGCTCGACCCTTCTGTTAAAAAAGTTCTTCCTTGATGATGTGTGTAATAAAAAACACAGTAATCAACCCGAAGGTCGGTCGGATGATATGTGTATGTATTTAATTTTCTCATACTCAAAAATTAAATCAAGAGCGTTTAAATCGTTTTTTATCTGAATTTTTCGACTCATTGTTGAAAATACTGACTGATGTTACGACCAGATTACTATAAAAACCCGGATTTATTGAATTCCTATTTTCAAGTAAAAAAATCGAGCGTTTTAGAGGCTGCGTCGTAACTTACTTGCCAATCTAAAACTCCCTGATTAACCCCCTGGACAATCCCATATCGCGCGTCGCCGATGGCATGACGTAAAATCCAGCGCGTTCGAGCATGGCATTGGGTCTCAGGTCTTGAAGGAAGATGCAGTTTGAGTAATTAGTTTCTACCAATGTTCTCCACCACCCATCCACCCTCACCACGATGATCCAACGCGACATTCACCCTAATGAGTTTTCATTGTTTCCCTTCGCCTCCACTTCCCGCCGCAGACGAGACGTGTCGCTCGGACGAGTTCACGTGCCAGAACGGCAAGTGCGTGCAGGCCCGATGGGTGTGCGACCGGGATGATGACTGCGGGGATGGCTCCGACGAGGCCGAGTGCCCGGACACCACGTGCTCGCCTGAAACCGAGTTCGCCTGCTCCAACTCCTACTGCATCACGATGCGCTGGCGATGCGACGGAGACCAGGACTGCCCCGACGGCTCCGATGAAGAGGTCAGTTGGAAATTTTTGGCCAGGGGAAATCGAGTCGGCTTCATCCGTCGTCTCGAATGTCCCAGCAGTTCCTTTCCTTTTCAAGGAGATCGCTGTATTCGCCCAAATATATTTTGATACCAATGTTCACAGTATCCTCTCCTCACAGTTACACAGGCATGTGTAGGTTAATGGGTACAGTAATCATACATCGAACCCATCATGGGATCTCCTCAGTTCTGAGATGGTTCGGGCCGCTGTGGTCGCGGGGCTTCCGGTACATATTGTTTAATATAATGCCGAATTTTTATTCTGACCACATGTAAACCCTTTCATAACATGGGATTGATGTAGCTTGTGGGTCATTATGAATAATACCCTCCCATCTTGAGATGGAAAGGTCCGCTGTGATTTTCCAGAGCTGTTGACTCGAATTCACAGCAGTTCGCATGCCAAAGCCATATTATATGGGGGTGTGATAGTATAATGAATATTCTCCTGACTTTATGACCCATGTTTTCATGAAAATTATGAACAATTTGAAATGTTCAGGCGGAATTGAACTGTTTTAAATAACACTGGCCTATATTGTCTTCACTTTGTTGCTGGCGATGAGTTTTAACCGCTAATGAGAGATATTTGCACCTCCGATCCGGGTTAGGTATTCGGAACAGCTTCACGTGGTTGGGTAATAATTTGTTCATAATCTGTTTCGGTAGATATTTCGTTTAGACGAAGGGCGTTTAGCGTGATCACGACCGTACGTATTTGGCTGAAGCACGTGAATCTGGATCACACAAAGGGCGGACAGAACATGTTGAATGAACTTATTTCCTAAACCTAAGGACCACATGAAAGTCACCAGAGTCTCGATACTCTGCAACTTGACGCCGAAGCAACAACGTTTTAAAGACGCGGTATGCCCTTTGTTCACCCTTTAAGAGGTACTTAGTATTAGCATTGAATGTGAGCTTGCATAGTAATCGGTATTTTAAAAATAAAAGTTCTGGTGTTGACAGCCTACGTTAATAAATGGCCTGAGTCAATCTCAGTTTCTCTCGAGGTAACGGCAATGTTCCCAACTCGTATAATGGCCATCTGGACTAGGGACTTCGCGTAGAGCAAAACAGGAAATGTGTTCTATACCTAAAGCTGTGCTGCCGTAGCTACTCCAGGGTGACACCGACGCTTAATGTCTGTCATTTGCCCACTCATGGAAAATCAAGTTATAATATTAAGTGTCGCTGACGCAGGTCACTGCAGCGGCGCAAAATCGGATGCATGGGAACGTCGAAGAGAGCTGTATCTAGTGCGAGTATTAAGCCGAGGCAGACTTCGCTCTCCAGACGAGACCTTCTTCGATTATCACGTTGTTAGACCGACAATATCCATTTACACTAAATCGGAAAAGTTAAGGCTCGATTAATTTTGAAAAAATATGGGAAATGGGCTGTGTTTTTCAAATCTGGGATTATGTATAGTATACGAATCGTTAAATCCGGATCAGCACAGTATTCCTTTGAGTTTTGAGACGAGTTCGTGGTTGGTGTTCACCATCGCACGCACGGGCTCGGACAAAACCAAAAACAGTAGTTGGGCCGACTTCGGTGATGCCAGGCATACTCCCGAAGACGACGGATGATCCACAAAAAGTGACCATTCATATTCCAAAGGTTCTGGGTGGCAAATCTGGGAACGGCGTTCGTTGAGGAAAGCGGGTTATATTCGGGGCAGTGTTCAGAAAGTTGAGAGGCCACATAGTGTTAGAAGTAGGATTGTTTGCTTCGACTGTCCCGCGGCTTTGGACGCCCTCGGCCTTCGCTGACCGCCTTAATCCCCACAGGGCTGCACCACGCGTTCCACGCCCACCTCCCACTGCAACGCTCACGAGTTCGAATGCCGCGACCGGGTCAACTGCATCCATGGCTCGTGGGTGTGCGACGGAGACCGTGACTGCCCGGACGGGTCAGACGAGGAGGCTGAACGATGCCGCAACGTGACCTGTCGCCCGGACCAGTTCCGATGCGCCTCCGGGAGCGTAGCTGGAGGCGAGGGCAGCGCCATCGGCGGCGTGTGCATCCCCGGCCACCTGCACTGCTCGGGGATGGTCGAGTGTCCGGACGGCAGCGATGAGGACAATTGCAGTGAGTCTCTCTCTCCACCCCCACCTCCCTTTTCAAACAGCTCCCTCCGGAGTTTTCCCTCTCAATGACCTGGCCTAGACGCAGTAGTCTATTCCAGAGGTGGGTCATCTCGAGTGAAGAAATTACTGTCTTCACTCGAAATGCAATTTCGCTACACTCGAATATAATATCTCTGGAATTACTCGGGTCTTTTTTCCGCATATCCGGTGATATCGTGGTACCAGTACCAGATTATATTTGCAATGTTTTCATGAATCGATCAAAGACTCAACTCGACCAAGAAAGTAACTCATGATAGTTTTCGTTGACATTTGATTAAGATTGAGCTGCATAATAAGTATCTCATCACTGGAAATTCAAGATTCTCCGAGATACTCCGCTCTGTATGAGCCTTCATCATTGTACGTTACGCAGGTATTGCTGGCTTCTTCTGGCCCAATGAATCTAAAATAAGCTCATGTAATTAGGGTATTTTGGAGGGCAACAATATCTTCGAGTTATTAAGTTCTCAGACAAGAATGTCCCAAGCGGAGACCAATCAGAGTGGATTTTACCCACCCAGTTCTCCCCTCGTCTCCTCCCACCTCTTGTCGCATCCGCGTCACTCCCACGTGAACTGTTGTGCAGTCATTCAGTAATCCTTCCTGTTTTGTTGAACATGGTCTTGCCATCGAAGCGACGTTGCATCTCCCTCTTTTTCTCTCTCTCCCTTCCATTTTCTTTGCTCACCTTGCAAGTATTTTTCCTCCCTACAACCTTCCCTTCCATTACCATATCCCTACCTCGATGACCATCTCATGTCGATCGGGCAGAGTAAATAGCCGCCACCGACATCCAGCTACCCCTCAGCCGGTCATTGTCTTGAGATTCTCCAGCGAGCGATTGAGCTCCTTCGCTCAGCATTTTCCTCTTTTCAATCATCTCTCCCATCCCACTTTTCGTCTCTCCACTTTTCACTATCATTGGTCATTGAAAAACCTTCCATTATATTCTGTTTTCCATCAATTCGTGATCATGTTATCATAAATAGTCTCCGTAACACACAATTTCGTCTTTTAATATCAACTAATTCCACCAAGTGACGCCTGAAACAGTCAACTGTTAGGTGGGATCTGGTGGTTTTTCACTTAAATTTCCAAATCGTCTTTCTATTCGACAGAACCGAAGTTTCTACTTCACAGCTTCGGCAATTCCCGATTTTTGTGTGCTCTCAGACATTATGCCACGCAACGTGACGTCACTGTCGAGGTTTGACAGCTTCGGAGCGCGCCCTCTCCCCCACACCCCCCCGCGGAGGTAATTCGATGCGAGTCGCGATTTTTTTGTCTCTCTCCTAATGGTTGCTCTTCCGCCGCAGCCTCGCCTGCACCCCGCTGCGACCCGAAGACGGAGTTCGAGTGCGGCGCCGGCATGTGCATTCCGCTGGCGAAGGCGTGCGACGGCAAGCCCGACTGCCCCGACTGGGAAGACGAGCCAGGGGAGCGGTGCGGGAAGAACGAGTGCACGGGCGAAACGTACCCGGGGGCACCGCCCCCCCTGCCCAACGGCGGATGCTCCCAGACCTGCGTCGACACCCCCGCCGGTTACCACTGCGACTGCCTGCCTGGCTACCACCTAGTGGACAACAGGACCTGCGACGGTAAGGGACCCTCTCCTCGCCTCGCTCTTTCCTTTGCCCTCTTTGCGGTTAATTCACCGTGGACCAAAACTCTTTCATTGCATCAAATCAATAACTCACTTTAATATTTCGATGGTCCCAGCCACCTTCGTCAGAGTACGAGTAGTTACTCATTTTCCTCTAAAAAAAATACTGCCCAAATACATGAATCGCCCCTCCTATTTTTATGTTCAGCCTAGCTTTTCTACTTCATTAGGATCTCATTATTCTTGCCTCTTAATTTCTTTCTAAAGCCTCTTGAAATTCCCCATTTCCAATTGTACTATGTACAATTAATGTAGGAATTCATCCTCACCTCAATCCTCACTAACCTCTCATTGTTGTTCTCTGTCTTAGATATAAACGAGTGTGACACACCTGGCTCATGCTCCCAGACCTGCGTCAACGAGAAGGGCAGTTTCAAGTGTGAGTGTGTCGAGGGGTACCTCAGGGACCCAAGGGATCGCACGAGGTGCAAGGCGACGGAAGGCCACGCCTCCCTTCTCTTCACACGCAGGCATGATATCCGCAAGGTGTCCTTGGACCACCATGAGATGACAGCCATCGTGAATGACACCAAGGCTGCAACTGCCATCGACTTTGTCTTCCGCACCGGAATGATCTTTTGGAGTGACTTATCAGATCAGAAGATTTACAAGTGAGTGTAGCAAGTGGCTTCATTTGCCTTATGATGTTGGTAATCAGGAATTTTTGTGTTGTGGATGATTAATGATGATGGTTGAGAATTTAGGATATGTACATTGAGATTATTTTTCAGAGTAATTGTGGGATATAGCACAATAGTGTGGTTAAATCAGAATCACCCAGTGTTGTGCATAATAATGTGAGAAGTTCATGGTGAAAAAAGCTTATGCCTAGGCTAAGATTTGACCTGGGAGCTGAGACCTCTATAGATTAATTGTCTAAAGCACTAGTCATGAAATTATAGGATCCAACTGTGAATCCCTGACTAGATGAGTTATTTGTTCACTTGGAATTCTCAAAGTAATGTGCTTCATCGAGACAAATTCAGAAAACGTTGTTTGGATTTCTCTTTCGTAAGTTCTCATTAAATAGTGTACTCACTTAGATCCAATTGAAAGAAGATGATGGCTTTGCCTTAGCTTCAAGGAAAACAGAAGTGCCAGTCTTGCCATGTTATTAAGTGGGCACAGTTAAAAACATGAGGGGAGGTATCTTATGTAATATTTTCCTTGACCAGTTTTTTCATAAGCATAACCATACAACTGTATTATAATCAAAATTAATATGGAAAATAATTATTGACTGTAAGTTGGATAAATATAATTGCAATTCCAGACAGATATAATTACAGTTATATTTATTCAGATTTCTAATGTTTCAATTCCACACAATATTGCTGGAATTATTTGAATTAAGTATTTCTAGTGTTAATAAAATTAAATGAAAAATATGTCAAACATTGTTTTTAAGAAAACTATTCTACACTGAAAATTTTGAAATAAAATTTGGCAAAAATATATGGATTACACCCTCCCATGGACTACAACCTTGTCGTGGTGGAAGGGCTTGTGTGTTCCGATGACCCCTAGAGCTGTGCTGGCGGGAGTAATAATAATTACTCCTGGAAGGGTCACCCATGCCAGATAGGTCGAAGGTTAGGAGCCAGACGAAAGGTAGTCCACGCAGCGTCTGTTCCTCAGTGAGGCGGCTGCAATGGCGTCTGACCCCAGTGGGGCGGCCATTAAGTGATGGTGTCACGTTAAAAACACTATTGAGGAAGGCAACGGGAAACCACCTCAATTATCATTCCCAAGAAAATATGATGGACGCAAAACAGAAATTGAGTCCTGGCAACTGCGGGACTCGGCCCAAGGGGCCGTGTGTCGTGCCCGGCAGCGGGGGAGGCAAGGCTTCCGCGGTCGTCATCCCACGAAATCCTTGCGGGGAAGGAATAACTTCAGCAGGACAGAAGACTCAGAAGAAGGCGAAAGTAGTTAGAATAGGAACCTGGAACGTCAGGACAATGTTGAGGAGAGGCAAATTAGAAAATATTAAGCGAGAGATGGAAAGAGGTAACATAGATGTTTTAGGCCTCTGCGAGGTGAGATGGAAGGATAGCGGGGATTACTGGAGTGACAATTATAGAGTAATATACAGCGGCGGGGACGAGAGCCAACGAGGGGTTGCCGTAATTTTAAATAAAGGGGTAGGAAGAAGCGTAGTCAACATAGAGCAAGCGACAGATAGAATTTTACTCGTAGAGATTAAAGCAGAGCCGACGAACTTGGTCATTATTCAGGTATACATGCCACCGAGCAACCACAAGGAGGAAGAAGTCGATAGGATGTATGATGAGTTAGAGGATATCATCGCGAGTGTTCCTGCAGGGAAACATTTGATAGTGATGGGGGATTGGAATGCGACGGTAGGCGAAGGAAGAGATGGTGGTGAGGTGGGGGACTATGGGTTAGGCACGAGGAATGAACGCGGGGAGAAAGCAATTGAATTCTGCAGGAGACAGGGGTTAGTCATCACTAACACATGGTTTAGACACCACAAAAGGCGTAGGTATACATGGAAAATGCCAGCGGACTCAGAAAGGTATCAGTTAGATTATATTATGGTTAGGCACAGGTTTAGGAACAGTGTGATAAATTCGCACAGTTTCCCAGGAGCGGATGCGGACTCTGACCACAATTTAGTTGTTATGAAATGTAATGTTCGTTTCAAGAAGATAAGGCAAGGGCGGCGGGCTAAAAAATGGAATTTAGAAGCAGTAAATGAATTAACGAGGAAGGAGTATCAGGAGGCTGTAGAGAAAATGATGGATGACGGTAAAGAACTGAGTACTATCGAAGAAAAATGGGAATGTATCAAGAAAGGGATATTGGAAGCCGCTAAAGACACTATAGGAACCGTTAACGGGAAAAGGATAAGGAAATCATGGGTAACGGATGAGATGATTGCAAAGATGGATGAGAGAAGAAGATGGAAAAATGTAAACACAGAGTTAGGCAAAATGAAGTACAAAGAGTTAAACAATAAATTGAGAAGGGCCACAAATAAAGCAAAAGAAGAATGGTGGAAAACGCAATGCGAGGATATGGAAAGTTTACAGAATAAGGGTGAAATTGGTGCTCTATACAGCAAGGTTAAGTTATTATCGGGAAGTAAGAAGGCAAGATGTGTGCTAACAGTTAAAGATAAATGGGGTAAGATAATAGTTGAACCAGGAAAAATCCAAGAGAGATGGAAAGAATATATAGAAACACTGTATGGTAAAGAACTTAGGCCGACAAGGTTAGACTTAGAAAAGGAACATGACGTAGAAGAAGATAGCTTAGGTCCAGGCATACTCGACGATGAAATAGAAAGGGCATTAAAGGAGATGAAAGCAAATAAGGCTGTGGGGCTGGACAATATTCCTGTAGAAATGTTGAAATGGTTAGGGAAAGGTGGGAAGAAGGCCATATATGGACTGATTCGTAGTATCTATGAGGAAGGAATCTGGCCGGAAGATTTTGTGAGATCGGTGTTAGTTCCTATTCCAAAAAAGGCAAAGGCTTCGTCATGTGAGGATTACAGAACAATAAGTTTGATATCCCACGCAGCTAAAGTTATTCTCAGGATCATCAACAAAAGGATAGAGAGTAAGGCAAATGATTACTTAGGGGATGATCAGTTTGGGTTCAGGAAAGGAAGAGGTACGCGTGATGCCATTGCAGTTATGAGATCACTAGTCGAGAGGAATATAGAATACAATCAGGACGTTTTTGCCTGTTTTGTAGATTTCGAAAAAGCGTTTGATAGAGTGAATTGGGAAAAATTAATGCGTGTATTGCAGAAAATAGGAATGGATTGGAGGGACAGGAGACTGATCCGCAACCTGTACATGTCTCAGACTGCTCAGGTGCGAGTGGGGAACGGAGAGTCCGGATGGGCAGTGTTAGGAAGAGGTGTAAGGCAGGGTTGCCCATTGTCACCGGTACTGTTCAACGTATATGTAGAGGAAATGATTAAAGAGGCATGGGAAGAACTGGAGGTAGGAATGAAAGTCGGAGGGGAATTCGTAAAATCGGTTAGGTTTGCTGATGACCAAGCATTAGTTGCTCAGTCAGCCAAGGGGTTGCAAGCATTGTTGAGTGAATTGGAGGTTCAGTGCGATAAATATGGGATGAGAATAAATATTAATAAAACAAAGGTTATGCGATTTTCCAGAAAGAAAAAGGCTAAGCTAAATATTAAAATAGGCGGGGAAAAAATAGAGCAGGTAGAACAGTTTACATATCTCGGAAGTGTTTTGGACCAACACGGTCAAAGTGGTAGGGACGTAAGGAGAAGAATTGCGCTAGGCAAGGAGGCTTTCTCAAGGAGGAGGGAGTTGATGACGGGGACGTTGAGTAGGGATGTTAAGACAAGACTCGTAAAAACTCTGATATGGAGCGTAGCTATGTACGGCGCGGAAACGTGGTCGCTGAAGCATGAGGATAGACGTAGATTGGAGGCTTTTGAAATGTGGGTGTGGAGAAGAATGGAGAAGGTGAAATGGACCGAAAGGAAAACAAATGAGGAAGTACTAGAAATGGTGGGGGAGGAGAGGGGTTTGTTGAGAGAAATCCTATGGAGGCAGGAAAAATGGATGAAAGACGTGTTGAGCGGTAGTGGAATGTTGAAGAGGGTAATAGAGGGGAGAATGTTGGGCAAGCGAGGTAAGGGTAGGAACAGGATAGGGATGTTGGACGGGATGAAGGGAGGAAAGAAGTACACCGAGATGAAGAGGGACCTGGTATAGATTAGTTTGCTAGGTGGGGAGTCACAAAATGTTTATTTGATAGTTGTGTCCATCCAAAAACCTACCTTAACCGGTAGATTACCTAAAAAAAATATGGATTACATTACCTCTGTATTTGACATTTTTCAGTCAAGCTGTCAGATTCTTGTGCCAGTGATAGAGTTGGAATGGCAAAATATAGCTTTAAATTTACCTGTATATGTGGGACATGGGAGGGAGACTCATTATATTCATGAATATATGAATACAGTTTTTAATTTTTTTTAATTGTATGCTAAGGATTATCAATATTGTGTGTAGTATGATAAGATGAGATTCTCAAACTCAAACATGTAAAATTTTACAATGGCTTCCTTCCAGGGCTCCCATTGATGAGGGACGGGAGCACTCAGTTGTCATAAAAGATGAGGTAACCACCGCTGATGGCCTTGCTGTGGACTGGATCTATAATCACATTTACTGGACTGACACAGGAAGAAATACAATTGTGCTTGCCAATTTTGAGGGCAGCATGCGCAAAGTTCTGATTCAGGACAATGTACAGCAACCCAGAGCCATTGCATTGAATCCTCTTAATGGGTGAGTTAGCTGGTTCAGTTTTGGTGTGATGTTGGGATCAGTCAGTCATGCCTTAATTCACAACTGCATAGAACAATCAAGTGACAGGACCTTTATGGGAAGTGAATGCAATTTCATTTCACATATTTGAGCTGTGTTTTTTGAATTTTTCAAACTGAAAAGGGAGTCTTTTAAGAATGTAAACAAGTCATAATAAGATTCATTCCACGAAGAAAAGTTTTTTTATACATCTCTCTATTGTCTATTTTCTAGATGACTCTTTGAGTTTGCAATGTTTTCTCATTCATCATAATGTATGAATCCAAAGTCTAAATATGTGATTTGATTCAGAGTTAACCATTACCACATGACTCTTTATTTAGGTATTTCTTCATATTTCTCATAGTGTTTGCATTTAATTTCAAAGTTTGTGTTTTGACAAAAGCATAGATTTTAAACTGCAGTATCCTTCTCCTTCCAATATTATTAAATTGAATAATCTCAAGGCAGCAGCTAAAATTTGTATGGGAAGGCCTAAAATTTTTGAAAAGATAGTGAAATGCATTTTATGTCAAAGTGGTAGTCATAGATAGTGATATAGTCTTGTATGTGTACGTAAGATGACTTATTGGCATTCCTCAGGAGTAGGATCTGATGTCATTACTTTCATATTTTGTCTAAATCCTCCTATTGATTGAAATGCTGCGAAAAGGAATGCATACGTACCCTCCGACCAGAAGTTGCAATTCTACCAAATCCTACAAATTGGCACAAGCACTGAAGTTCTAATGATTTGTTAAGGGGAGGAAGAGGGTTGTTCAGCACAGTTCAATGAGGGCAGGAAAAATGCATAAAGACAGCATATTGAGTGTCTGAGGAATGCTGATGACTGATTAAGGATGGGAGAATCTTAGATAAGTAATTCCCTCAGGAATAAAAGTTAGATTGAATGAAGGGAGGTAGAAAGTTCAATACATATGTGGATACTATGTATATTCATGACACGTTATTTAATGCAGTGTGTACATCTACCTCCATCACGTCTTCCCAGCAGGACCTATTTGAAAGACTTGTTTCACTAACATTAGGTATTGTTGCAATGCAGGTGGATGTATTGGACTGACTGGGGTGCAGAGCCCAAGATTGAGCGAGCAGGTATGGATGGGACCCACCGTCAGGTCATTGTGAACTTTGACATGAAATGGCCCAATGGATTGACATTGGACTTGGTTGCACAGCGCATATACTGGGTGGATGCAAAATTTAACACGCTCTCCTCCGCAAATTATGATGGAAGTGGTCGGAGAGTAATTCTGTATTCCACTGACTCCCTCAAGCATCCCTTCTCGGTCACAACCTTTGAGGACTGGGTCTATTGGACAGATTGGCACAAACAGACAATATTCAAGGCCAACAAATTCACAGGGAAGGACCTGTCCCCAGTTACTGCCGTTCACATGGTAAGTGAACTGGCCAATGGCCAGTTAAGTTGCTTGTTCCCTTTGCCATGAAAATATTTGTTTACTGCAGGAAACTTCTTGATTATATAACTGCTTCCTGCTATCAAATTGTATATAGCAGCCCTTTACAATTTGGCAGTTACCATAAGATTATCAGGACTGTTGCAGATCGAGGGTTTCCAAAAATTTCTTTATAATATGATGTCACCCCTTGTTCCTCTCCAATAATGTTATCATTGGCTTAAGTTCATAGTTTTAATTAAATTTGGGGACCATCATAGGCATTCATAACCAGTGGACCTCATATGTTCACCCAGGATATTAAATTTATGTTTTCCCTTAAAAAAAGAGCTTCATAAAACCATGTGCTCACCTACTTTTAAAAGCTTGTTTCAAAATGTAAATCCTCATCTCTGAACATAGATTGTCATAATGAGAAGGGAAAGATTAAGTTAATAGGGGTATGAGAGGTAGATTTTATGCTGTTTATTAAAATACTGGTTTCAAGAAAATGGCATGTGGGCTCAAATGCTCTCAATCTCTAAAATGTTTTACCATGTGGAAAATGGAAAAACCACTCTAATTCAAGATTATCATTTTCGTTGCACTAGAATGAATCCCAGTTCCTCTCAATCCATTCTTCATTTGTGTCATCCTCACTTAGGGCGAGATGCTGAGAACAATAGATGTGTATGTCCATTTTTCAAATATTTTGATTGTTTGTGTCAAAAAACGTTTGCCCTTGAAAATAATTATTGTGGGGATGTAAAGAAGTATACTCCATTTTCATATCCTCTGTTCACATCTGATCTCACAGTTGGAGCACCCAATGGTGGTTCATGTATACCATCCGTATCGTCAGCCAGATGGTGAGAACTACTGTCAAATGGTCAATGGTCACTGTTCACACCTGTGTTTGCCAGCACCTCAGATCAATGATCGGTCACCCAAGATCTCATGTGCCTGTCCAGATGGCCTTCGCTTCCTGCCCGATGGTTTGACTTGTGTCGATGAAGGTGAGGTGACAGTGTAACTGCGGGTTCACCTATGTCTGTTGATTTAACCAAATTTTGACTGTGCATGCTCTGCCTCTTCTACTAAAAATTCATGTTCATTGTTCTTAGTGTTCAGAAACATAACTCCGATAAGTATGCTTGTGGCTAATAGCCTGGAGAAAAAAGTTTTTTACTCATAAAAGCTGCTGAACTGAGCATCATTATTTTGCCATCCACTGATGTCTAAATTCTATGGCCAAGTATTGATGGTTCTGCAAGTTATTTAAATTTTCAACTGTTTAAGTATAAATTAACAAAATTTCTCATGAAGGCTTACAAAGTGTGATGCAGTTGAGGATCTGTCTCCTGGGTACTCTGCTATCAAGTTTTATATTGCTGAGACAACAGCTTTGCCAGTGGTGATGTCGGAGTGTCTTCAGATCCCTCTGACCTGAATTGCACTGCCAGCAACACTGTTGTCTCAGCATTTTTGAGAGCTATTACCCAGAGGAATAACCAGTGAATACTGGTGTTTATTGGCATAATCTGTCTTGGTGCTATTATATTGTTTTCAAGCATGAAATTATTGCCTGACATCCATATTCCAAATCATGTTACATCTTACCTTGAGGGATGCCCAGTGATGATCAAGGAAATCGACCCTCAGGTCAATAATTGGGTAAAGTCAAATATCATTATATCCCTATTTTCGCACATTCAATTAGCCTCTCAGGAAAATAGCGAACATTACCCAAAATAAGTATTTGTGTGAACAATGCAGCATGATTTGTCAATCAAAAGTTGACATTTGAAAGCGAGATAAATTTCAAGACTAAATATATGTAGTTTAGATATGTTCAGTCTCCCTCAATGCTTAGTCCTTGTCAATTGAATTTTGTCTCTTTCCTCAATGAATTAACAAGTTCAATTTAGATCCCATTTTGACACTTAAAACTGCAAAATTTATAAATTCTACATGATTGGTGTCTGCTGAGCCAGTCCTTTACTAAAATGTAATCAAAATTTTAACCTCGGAAGTGTAAACTGCCACTAATAAATTTTATTCTGTGTATCCTTTATCAATTGGAGAAAGTTAACTGGATTTATATTAACTTGCTTGGATTGTGGTTAGATCTTTGTTTTTTTGAAAGCAAGTTACCCACAATCATAACACTTGAGGAATCACCTATAATATTTGCAAATGCTTTTATGTCATTTATGATTAATACTGCAATGGGAATTATGGGCACATGATGATGCTGAAGTGTGAATAACGATATTCATTAAGTTGCCTATTTACTCAGCCTGCAATTCATTCATTCATTTCGTCATGGCTGCATAATTTTGAAAATGATGATGAATTTTTGCATGTCCATTGGTCTCATTCGCAAAGAGGTCTATGTGTGGTTTATTTGCATGATTTGTTGCTTCTAACAGAATTCATAGTATCCATTGATCCACAATTACCAATTTCCTGGAAACATCATTCTCCTAATAATCTGTAAAAAAAAATAATTTTAAAAATCATTCTTTTAATGAAAGAGAGACTTACCTCAGGTGACTTTGTCATGCAACTTCATGTAACTCTGACAAATGCATGCCCATTTTACTTTTAAGTTTCTTTACTAGAGAAAATTTTAAGTCATGTCTGATGAGAAATACTCCTTATGTGAAGTAATCGCTCTACTATAACTGTTTAAAAAATTGCGTTGTTGGCTCCAAATATTGGGATTATGGGGTTTGTGAGGACATTCTTTTAATTATAGTCAATTTCTGAAGGTAAAGTTGACATCCTCACTGCATAGAAACATGTTGGTTCTATTCCAAGTGGCTTTCTCCATTTCTAGATTCTCAACAGAGAGATTTAAATGGAAATAATATCGCATGAAATGGTTCCACCCTGCATTTTAACTATCTTACTTGCTAGTTAACTTGAGGGATTAATAGTACTGAGATTTTCATGCTATCATTTTAAGAAATATTTTTCATTTAGATTGTCCACTAGTTTTGTGAGTTTTAATTTTAATAGAAAGTCATATACCTTGAAAAGTAGTATCAGTGTTATGAGGATAGGCTGAAAAGTAAGGCACACATGCTTGTAGAGCACGAACAAAAACAAATAGCAAGATCAGGCAAAAACTTACATTAAAGTAAAATTTTTAAGTTTCAAAATCATGTATTTATTTTTCAACATGGTCACCATTAAGGCTAACACATTTCCCCCAATGTGTAATAAGTTTTCTCACTCCGTTACTGAAAAACTCTACAGACTTTTCTTGAATCCAGGACTTGACAGCTACCTTCGCCTCATTGTCCAAGGTGTAATGATTATCCTTGAGGTGCCTCTTGAGTTGAGGAAAAAAATAAAAATCGCAAGGTGCAAGATCGGGGGAATAAGGAGGGTGCAGATGCGGTTAAAATTTCAGGTTTTGCAGAGCCTCTGCAGTTGCGCACGAGATGTGTGGACGAGTGTTGTCATATTGGAAGACTATTAGCACCAGGCTGCCTTTAACACAACAAAATCAACATCGGAGGTGTTTTAGAGTCTGTATATACTGAGAAGAATTTACTGTTTCCCCTCATGCCAGAAAATCAGTCATATAAACTCGGTCAGCATCCCAAAACATAGTCAAAAGAAGTTTCATCAACAATTATGGCTTATCCAGGTTCGCAACCACGAAATTTTACTACCCATTAATTTACAGTAGACCTATCAACAGCATTGCCACCATAAAAATCCTTTAAACGATGATGAATCTCAGTAGGAGTCACTTTTTCAGCAGTTAAAAATTCAATGACAGCACGCTGTGTAACTCTCGTTGACATGGCACTAGAACATGTCTCCATACTTTCGCTTCTCAAACTACACTGGATGAATCTAACGACCTCAAACCTGCGCATGCATGTTTAGGGGGAATGTTACTTCCACATGCCACCAAGAGTGCTTCTGAAGGCCATTTTGTTTGTGGTCTACATGTGCATGTGTGCATTAGTTTTCAGCCTACCCTTGTATTTACCAAAATTATTCATTTATAGTTCATTATGTCACAGGTGTGACTTTAAATTTCATATTTTTGACTGCCCAAAGGCAATGAAAAATCAGGATTTCAAATGTTTATTTCGGTGTTTCTTTTGGTATGATTAAAAGCAATATCCCTATCATTTAAACAGCTTTTATGGCAACTTTTTGTGCCCTTACAATTTTATATCGAGCTTCTAATACTGTTTATGCATGTTTTGTTCCTAATGAACTGTACGTACTTATAAAATGATAATTTGAATGAAATGGTTTGCATGTTTGCACGAATCCTATTTCCAGCTAATGCTTCAGCAGGAGATTTAACTATTGTGCGATCTGTCTCCGTACCTGATCAAATTTTGGACATTGTGGGTGGTGGTGATGAGACCACCCAGGAGAATATTGCAAGTGAGTCACTGCTGCTATTATGGTTTTATTGAATTTGATCATTGACACCAGTAACTCTTGGAAAAAGCTATTTAGAGTTGCAGACAATACTCTTCATTGAAAGTTTTAAGAATCATCTGTGGTATGCAGGCATTCCATTTAGTCATTGCTACTCTGGTGTATGTTATGCATGATTTTTTTCTCATTATTCCAATGCCATCTCTGATGTAAATCAGAAAAATGTCCTATTTAAACCAGAAATATCAAGGATTTATCCATTATAATGTAAGCGTATGTGTTTGTACAAATTAACAATCAAATTATTTGCCTCTATGTCTATAAGATTCTCAAAACATTAGCAATTTCATTTTCATATTATTAACCTATGAATATACACATGACAAAATATTATTCAACCAGAAATTTATATTAGTGTAGTTCAAATAGAACTGGATCATCTTTTATTTTCCATAATTTTTATGAATAGGAATTTTCATTGTATTTTTATGTAGTCATGGCTCAGTTGGCTGTCTTTCATAAACATGATCTCAGTTCATTAAGCATCTGACATGAATCTTTATGCTTTTGCACAAAATCTCATTTCTTATTCAATAAATAACCATCCAACCATCTTCATGTTGGTGCCTATTCAGATGTGGTTTAGGAAAGCAGTTAACACATGCTGGTGGGAATATTGGAAAAACAAAAGAAAATTCTTTTCTCTTATTTTCAGAAATGATAATTTTGTTTGTCTTTGAAATTTCCAGCTCTTTACCCCGGCAATGCAACACGAAGGCCTGGTTCTGGCAATAGGGATAGGGGCAGTGGATCTGGTGGTTCAACTATATTTGCCCCCGAGGATGCTGACAGTGGGATGGTCGCCGGCATTGCCATAGCCATCGTGTTAGGTGTGCTGATGGTGCTGGCAGTGGTAAGTTGTTGCACCATTACGTTGTGGAATCATTTCCTCCCATAGGAAAAAATCTTCACCATCTGGCATTGGCAATGCATAAGGACCTATCAAATTATCTAGTAGCAGATCCTAAAATTCTTTAGTCGGAAGGACAAAAATTTCTAATTTAAAATGCATCAATTTTAAAGTATAAAAATAATTTTCCTCAAGACGAATGATTATAACACTTTGAAATTGATGCATTTAAATGCACTTTCGTGGAGGACTGCATTAAAAGTTACTGATGTGGTAGCTCCCTGAATTTGTGGTTAAGACAGGAAGAAGCTGTGTGTCAGATGAGATACTCTTTTTGGCCATGTGCTAGGTAAATATTTCACAGGTTCATTTATTTTTTCCTTGTATCAATGTTTCTAAACTATATCCTTATACAGTATTATATTAACTTATCCTTAAACTATACTCCTGCATTGCCCATATGCACCACCCCTTCCGGTTCCATTGTAAACAAAGGATAAGAGCAGTTGAAATGGGAGTGAAGGAAGAGTTTGTCATCCATACGAAATAAAATATATGGGAAAATGATTATCTTAAGGGCTGAGACAGCAGCTGATAGTCCTCTCTCAAGGCTAAAGTTTGGCATCAAACAACAATTTTGAATAAAAATGTCACTTTTTTGACACTGAGAGAAGATGTGGTAAACATTTTGATCATATATGTCACAGGCTTCAAAATATTGATTCAAGGCAAATTCATAGATATAAAACAATGATTTTATGTAATGTGAGGTGTGTTCCATATTTAACAAGAATGTGAGTTATTTAGAAAGAATTTATTCATCTACATCAATGTTATCCCCTTCCAAGTAGTCCCCATTAGATATTATACACTTATAATATTGCTTTTTCCAATCCACAAAACATTTTTAGAAATCAATCTTTGGTATAGCTTTCAGCTTTCTCAGTGATCTCTTTTTAATCTCATCTATTTTAGGAAAACAAAGGCCCTTGAAGGTTCTCTTTATTTTTGAGAATAGAAAAAGTCACACAGAAAATGTCAGGTGAATATGGAGGCTGATATATTATTACACTGCTGTTCTTGGCCAAAAGTTCACAAACAAGTTAGGGAGGTTATCTCATGGTGGTGCAAAAGCCATGAAATGTTTCTCCACAAATATGGGCATTTTTTCGTATTGATTCTCAATAACATTGTTGGACTTTTAAAAGTAGTACTCTTTTGTTGATGGCAAGAATCCTTGGTGCAAAAAGTACAAAATTCCCATTACCTTTCAGCACACTTTGTATAATCCCATGAATGATTTGTAAAAGCTTAAGAAAACATCCTAGTGCCACCTATAAATTTAAAAACTTTGTGGATATTCTGGTTGGATATTTCATGAGGTTTTAATGTTGAAAAACTTGCAGGAGAGGTTTCATGTACCTTCAAGCCAATTTGTTATATTTTTTGGATATTTGGATGTATTGGATTTGTTGGATTATTATAATTTGTTATGTATTGATACAGATTAACGTGAATAGACTGCTCATATTATGGATCCATTATTCTAATCCAACAGTCCACCCATGGCACTACCTCTGTGATTACTTCAGTTGAACTAACCCTCATCTCCTCCCTGTCTTCCCTTCCAGATTGCATTTGCCGTTTACCGACACTTCCTGCATCGCAATGTTACGAGCATGAACTTTGATAACCCAGTGTATAGAAAGACAACCGAAGACCAGTTTTCCCTTGAGAAGAATCAGCTGCAGCCAAGGATTTATCCGTCCACGGTGGGAGAGGAGGTAAGGGCCTTTGGTGTGGATGGCTGTGCACTTAGATAAGCCTTCTCTTGGTGCACAAAGTGGAAATGGCATTGAGAATATCATATTAGGCATCTTGACCATAGACAGCTTGTGTTGAGGGGGCTGATGTTATACCCTCCATTTGTCAACCAATTGTGTTAGTGTTCTACATTATGAGTGAACATGTATTTTGCTAAGCAAATATTTTTGAAGCACATAGTGTCAATATATATATACATATATGTATGTAACACAAGAGATAATATTTGCAAAATGGAATAATGCAGCAAGAACTAACATCGATTATTAAATGCCTACAAAAGTATGAATAAGACTTCGTCAGCAATTAATTTTGAGTGAGTGTATTTTTAATTGTTATTTTATTATCCTTATGGGGAGAGAATATTTTTATTTTAAATTATGGTAGATAAGTGAAAAGTTTTTCTTGTTTTTTAACGGTGCTTTCTGTGCCTATTTGAGGATAATTAGATGCTTGCTTGATCATTTAGATTTGTGTTTCTTTCTTAAAGTTTCATTTAACCAAAAATATTTTATGCAGTTTTAAAAAAATTTGCAAATTTACTTTTATGCTTTTGTTAAAATCTTAGATTTGAATCATTTTTACTTTAATTGCTTAATATTTGATGCTGCAAAACTGGAGAAAAATTAGGCATAATTCATTAGACACATATCTTGAAGGGTTTCGGCTCTTTTATGCATTGTTTCGTTTTGTTATGACTGCAAGAGCAAGTCAGAAATATTATTTCTGAATTCAATAGCGTGAGAATAGCATTGTTTTCATTCATTTCATTTTTCCCATTGCAAATTTCATCGCAACAGTTCTTCTGGAATTCCTTTGTGAAATTATTTCTGAAGCAGCATCCATAAATATCCTAATCATTCATTTGTAAGGTATTTGAAGGGCATAAAACAAATCATTTCATTTTTCCTATCAGATGATCTGTCCACACACAATGCTAAATCATTACTATAGATCACTTGTCTAGATTTCCAGTTGGGTGTACTGAAAACATTTCGTTGGGAAGTTGAAGATTCAAATCATGTATCTTTTAAGCAGGAAGTCATAATTTGCATAGATTCATCCAAACACATCCGTAATGATAAGCAGGTAGAAACCCATAACCAATAAATAACAGTGAATGCTTTTTACCACCCATGTCTGCCATTTTTTCATGCCTGTCCAAATGAAAATGGGAGATAATAGATAACAGGGATTTGTACAGTGAGCCTATGGTGAGTATGAACCGTGCATGTCATTTGTCATTGAGTAAAACCAATGGATGTGTTAGACTTGTTCTTTTAAGCTTTTCGTGATCAACTCCATTTAAAACCTAAAGGCATGAACCAGAATTCTGGATATATTATGACTAAGCTTACAGACATCATGTAGTCATTGTTAGCATTGTAAGATTCATCATCTTCTACACCAAATCTCCCAAGGCTGTATAAAGGTTGCTCATACTTTTTCTCATTTTGGAAAATACGTAACAGTGAAAAGTTGTTCTAATTTCATCAAGATGCATGTCCAGTCTTGAAGAAACCCGTGCATACAAAGTAAACTGAAGCTCTAGTAAGTATGGTGTAGCTGTAGTGTCAGAGTTTTAGAATATTCTGTCATCCACGCAGCGCCTACTTCTTGCTCTAATTTCCAAAATGGAGACTTTAATTCCTGTAGCAGCTTAGTTAAAATTGCCAAGTCAATAGCAGCAAATTCTGTGAAAAGCACTTTTCAGCATTTGGTCTTTTTCTCTGGATTCCATTTTTTTATAATGATAACTTTAGGCATGTATTAAACCATTCAAAACATTATTCAATTTGGCATCTTAGCCATCCATGCATCATTTTGGATTGATGTGTAAAAGTGTTGTTTTCAGACTTTGCTGTTAATTCCCTGATGAGTGTAATGCATGCTTTCAGTTTGCCGTTGTATCAGTTTCCAGTGGGCTTATGCAAACAGATACATGTATCGTATCAATGTGAAACCAGTACTGCTGTGGACATTTAATAATAGTATGGCTGTATTTTATTGCAAACTTATATCATTGTATTGAGGCTTATTTTTGAGCGGCTTAAGTGTTGTATGTTGGATCTGGAATTTAAAAATGGTATTTATTGCTGATAAACAGTGGATTATTAGGTTATAAAAATCATGTAAAAAGTCTTATTGTAGCTTATAGTTAAATGTTTTTTTATAATCATACAAACTTCAAATTTAAACTCCAAATGAGGTAAAATGCTTTTTTATTATTTATATAAATCTTGTTTGAAGGAGGGACAATCCATTAATAAGCATCCATTTATTTTTCTGGGACATTGGTTGACTGAAAAATAGTTTTTATTCATTCAAATCTTTTTTATATGCTGTTCAGAATTTTCTAATATTTGCTCAATGGAAAATTGAGTTGGGCTCCTCTTACTGTACTTGATATAATAATCATTACTTTTCAATGAAAATAATGACTTCTTTGTGAATTGCTTATCTAATTTTCTTTGTTCCAACTCCAATATCAGGCATTAATACAAATTCCCAATTCATAAAAGAATATTGTATTTCATAAGCAAACACATTTCTCATCTTTGGAGTGGAATTTTATTATTTGATAGAGCAATTTCATATGGTGAAACTATAAACTTTGAGTAATATAATTTTTATTTATTTTAGGCACAAGAACCTTTGAACAGTCCTGGAACCAATGACTATGTCTAAAAGAGGCTGAGCTTGTTTTTAGAGCATCTGATAAGTTTTTGGATGGCACGCTGAGCATAGAAAGTAATAACTCGCTGAGAAAGATGTATGTGGCAACTGGGCTTTACTATTTATGAACTAATGCCCATTGTGCACTACTATCACTAGTGCCAAATGTTTGTAGTTCTCCTAGGGTGGACTAGAGGATTCCCGTGGGCATGCGCAATTGCCTTGCGATGGAAACTATTCTCTCAATTGCTAAAATTGACTGTTGATGCAATGAGATCCCAAGAATGTCCGGTGGGAGGCTGGTTGAATTCCTGCACAAGCTCTGGTGAGAGCATTTTCCAGCATGAAGTGCACCTGTGTGTGGAAGATGGTTAATCATGTGTACTTTTGAGTTGCGTCAACCTCTTGAATCATTGATTGTGGAAGGGCTTCTGTCAAGAGAAGGAAAGAGAGTTGTGTTGTGTATGATATGTTGGGATGATCTCAAAAAGCCTAGCAGCAGTACTCTCTCTTTGTGCACGACTCATAGGGGTCCCGCCCCCTGCTCTCATGACTTGTCCGAGGGATGGACCTACTGCTAGCGACTGAGTGTGACCGAGTGCATAGCGTAAATGACATGAACAAGTACCCTCTTTTTAATAGTCTCTTGGATCGCTGCCAAAGATGCACATGCCCCCCCCCACACCCATACCACAAACAGAAGGAGGGAAGTTGCCTCTTTCAACGGTTTGGATGCGAGGCCACCCTTGTTCTGTATTGCCTTGTATGTTTGCCAATTCCTCCCCCACTGAGCGCTCCCTTCTTTGCAAAGCATTTACAAACTGAATGCAATTGAATTTCTTAACCAAAGCCCTGTGTATATGAATATATTATCAATAATAATAATAATAATATTTTGCCGAGAGATTAAAAAAAAAAAATTGAGAAAAATCTTTTCACAGTTGTTTATTCATCATAAAATTTTCAAGTGCCAAATTTAAATGGCTTTATATCAACTATGTGGTTAGTAATAAGACCATGTCATGAGTGAAGTAATATGGTATGTGTATGCATTTTGAAGGGAAGAGAACGTGAACTGTCCCTCCCTAGATTTGACTGTCACCGTAGATATCCCCGTTTGTGTACATGAGCGGATGCACAAGAAGGGTGCATGAATTTGTTCCTGTTAGAGTGAGTAAAATTGAACAAGTGTCAGGATGTTTGTGTGTGCATGTAAAAGTGTGAATATTTGTGTACAAATGAATAACGGAACATTTAAGAAGTCACAAGCTGGTTTAACAAGAGCAACCTCTCTTTCACCTGGGCCTTTTGAATGTAAGCTATATTCCCTCTCGTCAACCTTCTATCACTTTGTTGTTGTGGAAATGTTACATTCCCTGTTTCAGTGTAATTGGTTAAAGTTTTTCTGATAATTTATCAAGATGCAAATGAGTTGTGATCCATGCTATCTAGGTAAAATGGAGTGTGTCCAGGGTTAAGTTGCATTAATTTCTGTGGTAAATGCTCCATCCATTCCCAATGCAAGCGAAACATAAATGTTCTGACTCACCTGTTATTGTTTTAAATGCCCTATAATTGCATTGTACAATGCATGTGAACGGTAAGGATGAAAGAGAATGCACAGTAGAGTCTTTTATTTTTTTTCTAAAGTTGCTTTTGCTTGAATCAGAATATTTTAGAGAACAGTACAGAAAGTAGGTGTTTTCTTTTTGCCATGTAGTTACTACAAATAATTTAATTTAAATTTATTATCTATGTAATTATACTTTTTTGGAAGCTAACTCAATTATAGGGGGCTGTGAGATGAAGGCTTCTTGTTACCATGCGACATTTTTATGAAGTACAACTCTTCTAATGAGCACCCAATGCCAAATGTATTGAATGCTTTAACAAAAAGTCAAAGATAATGGAATTGCCCTTGAGGGAGTCCTCTATGTGGTTTCAAAAACTTGGTTTCCTCTCTTGGCCAATGCCAATCTCCTGTAACAAAGAGAGAATGTTGTATGTGAGTCGCTCTTCCAGCCATAATATCAAAGTTTGTGAAAAAACTTGTCGATTCCTACAAAAGAATTTTTTTTTACTTTCAATTTAATTAGTTTGTGAACTTGACGTTGTTATTCCAGTTGTTTAATTATGTCTTACATGGGACAGAACTGTATAATGTGCTCAAGTATTTCTCATTGATTCCCTGGGAGAGGAACTTAGATATGTTTCTCCTTGAATACACAGCCCCAGGGGAATATGCTCGTTTGGTCAAGCAAACTGTGTTATTTTTTTATAATTGAAAGTGTGGGAGATGTGATTATTTCAATTTAATTTATGTCAAAATTAAAGGTTATTCTGATACAGTTTTCCTATTGTGTTTTTTCCTATATTCCTGGGTTTGGTATGGTTGCCATAGTTGTTGAAAAACTGCAAAGAGTGGTGATGCATTCCTATATCTTGTGGAAAAATTTTTAATGCTCTGCATGTAATGTCGTATTTCCTGGCACAGAAGATGTACATTTTTAACTCAAAAAAGTGGCCTGAAATTAGCTTGTGTAACAAAGGCTAGTATTTTTTCTGGTGCACAACAGTATGCCTCATCTAAAATGACAGATCTTATGGATTTTACTGTGAACAAGCAAAATACACAGTTGTTTTTTTTTAATATAACCATTCCATTTCCTTTCTATGATGCATTAGCATTGAAATGTTTATTTTTATTTGTTTATAAAATATAATCTGAAAATCACAGTGCATCCTCTTGGCCAGGAAATATAGCATCACTTAGTACAGAGTAGTACTTGGAAATCATTATCACATTGATGAAGAAATACTTTTATGAGATCACCTAACCAAGAGTGGGATGCATTTGGGTGACATTTTGGGGAAATACTGTGCATACACACAAAGTGTTGTTCGAGGTTGGCAATTACTTATGATTTTTATATTAAAATTTTGTGAATGAAATTGAGGATAAACAGAGTTGCCATTTTGTAAGGATAAGGGTTTACATAGCATATATGTTTAATGTGAAGTAAATAAAAAATTGGAAGATTTGGTATGTTTGCAATAGGTTCATAGAAAATGGTAGTATAAAGTAAGAAATGAAAAGGAATGCAAATTATGGCAGAAAGATCATTGGTAGTATAAGTGGAATATTAACAAAGTTAATGTTTACCTAAAGCAGCAAAAATAGCATCATACAAAAGAGTACTTACCCTCATCAAATTATTGCACAAAATTAAAACTTGAATATTCCAGCATAGCCATAAATGTTGACTGAATTTAGAGAGTTTATGGAGTACTTGAGGAGTGTTCATGATAAAAAGATGTTGTGAGGAATGAGTAAGTTATGAAAGAATATAGATAGGATGTACCAGTTAAACCAGCCAAATATGAAATAAAATGCATGCTGATGGTTTGATCATGTTGAGCGTCAAACCACCAAGCAATGATGGCTTCAAGAGTACATGAGAGAGAAGAAGAGGGAATGGTTTCAGGGAGAGGCAAGGGTCATGGGTGAACGTGGCCAAAAAGTCCCTCCAAAGATGAGGAACTTGAGAAGCATCAGTGAGAGTATGTCTGGAACAATGCAGTTTTAAATGGTGAAATGATGCATGCAGTCATAGGGCAGTATGAGCTAAATTAGGGAAAGAGGGGCAGAATCCTGAAATTACCTAATTCCAGGACTTTTGATTTTGCTTATCCCAGAAGGGAATGGCATGAAGGAGGCTTAAAGGTATAGCTGGAAATTGTATGGCATATAAATGGCGTTAATTCCCCTATACTGCATCAGCTTTGAAGGTCATAGGATGTTTATGTACACAAGATTCGGGGATATATGTATCTTGAGGGAAAAGTGGAGAATTCTTCTTGAATTTGACCCCATATTGACCAAAAAATAAGACATTTATGTGACTGAGACCTCAAATTCTAATTAAAAATAATCTCATGTGGCATTATGGGAGCCATTCTATTTCTTCCGAATTGGCACATTTCATAGAATTGAGCACATTAAAATCATTTATCTCTTCAAACTGTAAGGTTGATGTGTAGCATGTCTCATGTTGGTTTCCTCATTTTGAATTACCTTCAGATTTCCTAGTACATATGCTTTCTCATTGTTTCCCCTCAACCATTTTTCCCACAGTATTATTAGTCTTCAATCCATTTCTCTCATAAATTATAAGTATCTCTTCGTTGTTCTGTTTTCTACTACTACAATCCTTATATTTTCTATATCTGTTCTTCTAAATTCTTCCACAAGATTTAACTATTATCTTCTTTGTAATTTGGGGCTAGTATATACAATATTAAACTTGAGAGTAATTATGCATAATATTAAATAAATATAGGTGCTGTTAAAACACAAGTTTTTTTTTCAAATTTGGCTAGATGCTTAAAGATATCTGGGTCCACAAGGTGCCAATATACGTATCAAGAAACTTGGGTTATCCATCCATTTCCCCTCCTGGATACCAAAATGAAAACACCTGGTGGTATTATAGTAATAGTATTTAGGGGAGGTGACTGACAACTTAGGTCATTTGCACCATTTGAGATGGACAGGAAAGGATGAAGGGTGGAGGGAAACCCAGCATCGGCATTAGGTTACTCTTAACGAAAGGCACCAAGGGGTCCGCAGCTTAATGTCCCATCCGACGGACGGTGTACTCAAAGTGCCCTTCACAAAGCATCTCAAGTAGGGTTCGAGATACCACTGAAAAACATTTGAACCCGGACCCTCTGGGTGGGAAGTCAGTACAATAGCCACCGCACCATCTCGATCCCCCTGGTGATATTAAATACCATGTCAAATCCATTAGGGTGTTACTCTACACCCATGAGTTTTTAGAAGCACCAGGTGTTTTCAGCAGTGCTAAAATATACTTATGTTTGTCACTTTTACCTTTACTACACCTGCAAAAAAATATAGCTAACTTAAATATTTAGGTTACAACCCTGAAATCATTTCACATGAATGTTTTGGATTAGCTAGTTATTTGCTCACTCAGTCCTGGCTGCAATGGCTGGATGAGAAAATGTAATGTACGAAACTGTTCAGCTTTGACTTCAGGGTACAGTTTCTAATGGTAGTGTAATCCTCACATATCTGGTACCATTTTCACCTATATTTTAGCTTTAAGATGATCAATTATTGGAACTGAGAGACTCAAAATTGCACATACTCTCATGTAGCGCAATGTACTTATGTGCTCTTTGTATGTACATCCTGTGGACTAATTTCGCGTCGGAAGGCCCTTTACTGCAGAATGTAATTATCTTGGAAAGATTTTAAGGTAAGTGATCGATGTCATTATTTGGAGCCAGAATGTCATCTAAATTTGAGGTGAGTGAACGACCCAACTGACATCAATAGAGAAAGATGTAAGAACAATATTTCATATTAGGGCAGTCAAAAAAGTTGAAAAAGTCTTTGCTTGTCTTGATAAAAGTCATAATTTGTCCTAATCTGGCAAGCCAGTGAATATTACAGCAAAACTTTTTCATATTTTCAATTGCAAAAAATACCTACCCAGGTGTTACTTCAGGCATAAGATATTTATGCAAGCAACATGCGAATTTCAAATAACTATTACCACTGAATAAAAAATGTTGTATGAATCCCACTGCCTGTGGAAATGTGGTTAGGAGTTGGCCATAAAAATAAACTATAACGAAACGAAGTACATTACATTGTGAATACCTACAGGATTATGGGCGAGAAATAATTACATACTGCTGAAACTAAATTGGCATTTTCAGTTGTCTTCTTTGGATAATGAATAAATTGTTTGAGCTGCGTAAAAAATGACAAACTTCAAAGTTAAATCACCGCCAATTAGCTCAAAAAGTTAAGCATGATTTGCCATGGAAATGATCGAACTGCAAAATCCATTCAAACCTAAAAAAATTATACCAATAAACGCAACGGGAATGTGATCCATTAAATAAAAATCAATGTTGTGTGCTCTTGTACACATTATACTCTTTAACTTAAAAATATCAAAGAGCAAATTTTTAACCGGTTTACTAGGAGATGATAACAACAATGGATTTCACTAAATTATTTTTACAAAAAACTAATGTAAAAGTGTTGATGTGAGTAATTATTATTTAATAAATTAGAGCTTATAAGTAGAACGCAACTTCGTCTGCGCCACTTCCGTGTCATGACAGCAAACAAATAAGAGGTTTAAAACCATGAAGCTACAGTAAAAAATCAGTAAACCTGAATTGTAAAAATATGTTTCCAATTAAGCCACCTATGGCAAATAGAAGTTGAAAACCACTACATTCTCCTAATTTTCCTGTCAGCGTAGTTACGTTGCACTTTAACCACATTAGCTGACATTCGCGAAACGAAAAGCGTTCGAATGAAGTATCAACTGATCGTAGTGATGAATTATCAGGATGGAACAGTAGTTTGTGATTACAATGTGATCATTGCTGTTTCTCCGACACATTGATGACTTTTCTTTCAATTAATTGCATTCTATGCTTAGATATGTGAATCGGTTCTGCTGCGTGTGTAGTGTTTTTAAACAAAGTGTTCGGTGATGTTTTCCTAAACTTGGTATTGTAGGCTCGAATGCTTCCGTTCCAGTTATTCATTAATGGGAACGTTAATGTGACAGGGTTTGTTACCTGATGTTTTTGACTAATTCGCAATTATATTAATTTTGATTATTGAGTTTTAGATATAAATACTTTTAACTATGCTTCTAATCCTTCCACTCCCACTTTCTTTTTAGGTGACACAAGAAGTCAAAATGTATTTTCCTATAGGATGGCCTAAAGTGCTAAGTGTACCCCAGTTGGGCCTTTGTTCAATTCGTCAAGTAGTTTGCAATAGGGATAAGCTGTTACTTGCTATATTGACGGACGATTCATTGTCAATATGGTATTGCAAAGTGAGTATTTTTTCGAGCTTCTGATCTATGAAAACTTGCAATGAGTCAAAGTCCTATCGCTAAATTAAATGTAGACACCAAATCATGAAACATGTAATACTGGCATGTTATTCGAGCTACTAATAAAGAGGGTTGCTTTAGTTAGCAGTTGCCTTAGTTAGCAATGTTTAAAGTTATAATACTTGAACAAAAAGAAGACTGGGATTGCAATAACTTTGTGGTATTCCTTTTTTTGTAGTTATGTCTTATAGTTACTCATCACACTAAAATTTGAAACGACCCGAGTTACCTTGTTTTAACAAATGTCAATGATACTAATGTTTACAAATATGGATTGTGTTTAGTTTTAGAATGTAAATTATTACCTTAAAATACATTTTAATTTTAAATTCTGTGCCTACGATTTATATCCAAATATTTCTATATTAATATATTATGTTGTCATTTTTACAGCCATGTGTTCCAATCGTTTCTTATCGTCGATCTCAAGAATCCGTAGATGATGTTGGTATGAATGAACTAGTGGAATGGAGACCAGATTCATCTATGCTTGTCGTTGCAGTAAGTTATGTTAATGCTTCATAATCTATAATGCCTACCGCATTTTTAATTGTGGACCGTGGAAGCCAATCACCTCAAAATAATTGATCTGCTAACACTCGTCAGCAACTTCATATGATAACTTAAGTGATCGTCAGATTTTAATATTCGAGTCAAATTTCACTCTGGAGAATCAAAATTGTTGTAAATATTTCAAGTTTCCTACGATTTACCACACTCTTGGTGGCTAGTTTTTTATATAACTTATTCATGTGGTTATTTTCAACCTCAAATTATTTTATTTGAATTTTTCTAAGTGAGAAGAAAGAATAATGATGTTTTAGGTACGCGAATTAATAGGTAACATAGGGTGAACCCAAATAAACGTGACAAAAGAACCGCGACTTAGTTTTGTAAAATATTGGTAAGGTGTTCTCTTTGAAGGTTCAATATTATTTGTTAAATTTAATGATGGGTTAGTGTTAGTCATACGAGTAAGGTGCCAGTTGATGTGTTAGTCCTTTCACTAATTACTCAGAAACTAGTCTTTTAAACAAAGGTAATAACATTATAAGGATGTCCTATCATATACTAAACTTATAAAATATCATAAAATTTTGTTGAATATGTCATATATGTGTGGTCGTTTTTCCTTGGTCTGAGTCGATATCCAATCTTAATATTCAAAATATTTTCTGTGTAAATTTATTCCCTATTGCTTACCAGATTTTCATACATGTGTATTTTATAAAGGCATAATTTGATGGAAGATTTAACATTTTATTGATTAAAAGTAAGATCTCTCCAAAGTTTTCCATCTTGTTGATGTCATCCCTCTTCCTTTTAACATGTGGATAATCCTTTTGCACCCCACATATCTCTGTGGTTGAAATATCTCCATATAATCTCACAGTACTTTTCATCAGTTTTCCTTCACCCAATAGATTTCCCAACTGTGTTCATCATTTAATTATCAAGAAGTCACTTTCCTCAGGTCTATAATACCATTTTTCCACCTCCTTATATCTAATCTATGTAATAATATCTCCCAAAGCCACTGCATTATTCTTTATTCTCAAGTTAACCATTGCAATATTTCAACTGCTGTCAGAGCTCTCTCTTTTTAAAATCTTTGCATGTGTACAATGGACATATTCTTTTTGAACCTTATATAATTTTTTTATGGGCTTGTTTGTGCTTTTTAAATTATTACATTCTATTTGCACACCCTCCTTTCTCGTTAACTTAAATTTAATAAACACAATTGGCAGTTCCAAATATAAAGTGGCTCCATGCAAGCTTTTCTAATTCAACTCCTCTCCTAAAAATGTATTTAACCATGATGTGGTATTGTTTATTTTATTAAGAACACAATGTATACATCCACTGTTCTCTATGATCGTACAACTACTTTCAATGCTTAGGCATCATCACCAGGTAATAACCTGATGTGTGTACCTGATGATGACGCCTAAGCATTGAAACTAGTTGTACGATAATAGAGAACAGTGGATCTATACATTGTGTTCTTAATAAAATAAATAATGAACTTGAACTTCCACAAAGTTGAGCCTGAAACAATAGAAATGATGTGGTATAATAAATAGTCTCTGCATCGCACACTATTTTCAACTTACGAGTATCCCTGCAACCATAATGGTATTAGACCCAGGGATTGTTGTTTTATTAAACCAATGTTTCTGCAAAACTGAAACATTTTTTGTTAACTTAGCCAATTATTCTTAATGAGTCGTACTTCCTTATCTCTTATCTACTGTAATCTCTTTCTTAACCCTTTGCTGAGTTTGTCCATCTTCAATATTAAGTGGTTCTTTCCTCAAGAATTCCCAAGTATTTTTCTTGGCTTTATTGTGCACTCTCTAATAACGCTATTTCTTCCTCCCGATGACTACTTCTTTTTTGCACATCACTCCCAACTGGATTTATTGAGACTGATTTTATACCTAATCATAATAATATAAATGGACCGAAAGGAAAACAAATGAGGAAGTACTGGAGATGGTGGGTGAGGAGAGGGTTTTGTTGAGAGAAATCCTATGGAGGCAGGAAAAATGGATGAAAGGCAGATTGAGTGGTAGTGGAATGTTGAAGAAGGTAATAGAGGGGAGAATGTTAGCAAAATAGCATAACATAGCATAACATCATCAGGTAAAAATACAAGTCAAGCACCGTATATATATACATATCTCTGGGCGGAGGGGAAGAGGAGGTAGGAAAGAAAGGATTGGTTGAGCTAGGAAGAGGGGGGCTAAAAGTCTATGGTTTGAGGCGGAGAAGGAGGATTGGTAATATTGACAAATTAGCAATAATTGGATAATTAGATTACATAAAAACCAATTAGATAATTAGCAGGCTGGAAGGATAGGGTCAATACAATGTTGCAAAAAGCCCACCTGACATCGGATTAGTTGGCAGAGGATTAGGGAAAGGACTTTCTTTCCTACCTCCTCTTCCCCTCTGCCCAGAGATATGTGTATATTCTGTGCTTGATTTGTATTTTTACCTGATGATGTTTTGCTATAACGAAACCTGGGTCGTGAAAAGAAAAAGTTTATGTGGAAAAGTAAAGTGGTTTGATTTATAAAAACGTCAGTTTGAAGATTTTCCACCAAGTTACGCCAGGAACTGTTTTTTTTTTCTTCATACACGTATTCACTGTGTCTTCTGTTGAATTTTCTCATCAGTTCAACTAATTTGATCTCCCCCATTCCCATGAGTATATTTCTATTAGTGATTTCATGTATGTATAATGTCGCCAGCCCCAGTGGTGGCAGGGTAACATCCTCGCCTGCTAACCCAGGCTCGATTCCCGCCTAGGTGGATTTTCCTTCATCTAGGGCTTGGGTGCTTCTATAATTGCTTTCAATATATTGTATTGGGTATTGTAGAGGGGTTAGATAGAAGGAGGAGGTAAAAAGTCTCAATCTTGCCCCAATGAAAGGGCGATAAATAATAAATGGATAAATTTCATTTACATAACATCCTGCAAGCTGCTGCAAGGGCATGTGGCAGGGGGTGTTAGGTCACCACCTGTAAAAGGGGGAAAAAAAACTGCATTCTAAACCAATACATACATGCAAACCTATTCCCACAGTGGTGCATACATTCATGCAACAAATATTTATAATAGCACAAAAGGTTAGTCAGTGTTTCAGTAAAGCGGCTAAGCCGACCAGAATGGCTGTGAAATTGTTATTTTTTCACAAATATTGTGTGTAGATGAAATTTCGATTGAAAAAGTATTGGTCTTCACCCTTTGTGGAAGTCCCTACCCAAATATTCTCCCTCTCTCTTTAGTTAATTACTTTTTAACTATTGTTCTGCTGATTTCATACCATGCAAACAAAATATCCGTACTTCCTTTCTCTTTCTCTCCATTGATATTTTGTATATTTAGCATTATTTTAATGTGGCACCATATATTAAATTTGGTTCACATTTGCAGTCACCTAATTGAGGTAGAACATTGGATGGAGAACCTTGTATCTGGCTCATATGGTTTCATCTACCTGGTAGGGCTAATCCTGCTTGGAGCAGCCACCCTTGGCCTAGGGCTTAGTACCTTAGGGCTGGGTGAACTCTACCATCACTTACCAAACTGACCTTAGCGTTAATTACTGTGTTTATGGATATATATATATATGGCCTCGGAGTGGGCCGAAAGCTTAAATCATCTACAGTGTGAGTGTCCTTTTACGTGTTATCTGTTTTATTCTGTGTTCTATTGTGCCGTCCAAAAGTTATATTGCTCTCGTGAGTACTTCCGCATCATCGATATATATATATATATATATATATATATATATATATATATATATATATATATATATATATATATATATATATATATGTACTTAATAGTTCAAGGGGTAGTGTGAAAAGTTTTCATACTTAAGCATTATGGTTATTAATGGTAGTTTTTATTTTGGTAGTGTGATGGTTAAAGATGTTTGGAGAATACATGACTACTTTTGGCTGGAAGTCTCTCATGAAATGACAAGAATCACTTAGCACCAAAGGCAACAATAAACTTTTCTTCAACTCATCATCCTGTCAGCCTCCATTCATTCTATGGTTGATTTTCCCTCTCACCTAACTTCTGCACTCAACATTCTTCCCTTTCCAACAGTCTTTGACATTCGATTGCCATTATTGCCCTCCATCCACATTTCATGCTTCTTCGAATATCTCTAAAGAATTTTCTCCCGTTCACTACCATGCATAGTGCCTTACACTTGGTGATTTATATTCCCTTATGTCATCCATAACACGTTTTGAATTATTCCCCTCACCTTCATTTGAAGAGCCTACAATCTCTGTTGGATTATCCTCTTGCCTCAATGACCAGGTTTCCAAGCCATACCATATATGATCCATGTAAATTTTTTCTCCAAAATTTTATTTATTTTTACTGAAGGTTGTTACAATTGAATATAGATGACATCCACGTAAATTGTGTGGGTCGCGGTAGTCCAGGGGGTAGACCGGACTACTGACCGGAGGGTCCCGGGTTCGATTCCCGGGCAAGGCACTCTTGGCACCTGCAGCTCCACCCAAGCCTATGTGATTTTTCGGCTACCAGATCTTCCTGGGAAACCATAACCGGCACAGGGAAAGGAACTTGCCCCCCTACCCTGATGTGTGAATTTCACACGCCATCGGGTTTGGTACTGGGTGAACTATACCAAACCGACCGGGTTGAATACTGTGTTTATGGTTTTTTACGCGTAAATAGTACCCAAATCAAAATGGGACCTTTAGTATTTCACCCAAAATAACTTGAAAGGTAAATATGAGAAATGTATTACGAACTCACCTGAATCCAAGCATTTATTCAGACCTACGTTTCACTGTTTCCCCTTTTAATCAAATCCCTATCCTTGGGTCAAATGAAAGAAGGGACCTTATGGTCTCAATTTCGTCTGAATAAAGACGTTTATCTTCCTCGTGTACATCCTCCTCGGGGCATCAAGGAGCTGTCGAGAAAATTGGATTTTCGTCGGGGTACGGAAAAATATAACCTGAATTTGCATCCTGTTCTTTTGTGGCAATGATATTCATTCATCGGTGTGAGAGCAAGTTTGAAGAATTGGGAACAGAGGACGTATTTCTTAATCTTAGGAAAATACTAGTGAAGACTGCGGTATGGGGCGAAGCGCTTTATGTAGGCGAGGCTAGTGGATAAAAATAGATTGGACACTTATGAGGAGAAGTGAGAGAATAAATTGGACGGCGGAGTGAAAGATAAACTACGAAATTTCAAATATGCCGGGAGAAGAAAGGGACTTTGCTTGGGGGAAACAGGAAGTGAGAAAAAAGTGGAAAGAGGAAACATTGATAGATAGGGGAATGCTAAATAAAGGTGGTAAGAGAAAGGAGAGAATGTTTGATAAGCGCTTAAGGAATAATGGTTATACTAGATGGCATGCAAGCAAGTAGAAAATAACTGCATAATTGGCTAATGTATGGCAAAAAAGAGAAATCCCATTTTACGTTAACGACGTTGACTCCATAGTCACTAGGAAGATACGCCAATTTGCCAATAATGCAGTGGTTCACCGTGGTATCCGCCATCCTGAGGACACAGCAGCTGTATCAGATGACCTTAATGCTCTACAACGCTGGTGTGACACTTGGCAATTAGAATTAAACTTGAAAAAGTGCGTGGTCATAAATATTTGGAAAAAGAGCAATTCCCACCCGAACGCCTATTGCATTAGGAACACCGAAATGGAATGAGTACACTCAAATAAATACCTAGGCGTTACCCTCACTCACGATCTCTCCTGGGTGAAGCACATACTAGGGGGGATATACGGGGGACAAGCTAACAAAAAATTAGGATTTATTAGAAAAACACTAGGTAAATGTGATGGAAAGGTCAAAGAGAAATGCTATCTTTCGCTGGTTAGGTCTCATATAGAATTTGCTGCTAGCATAGTATGGGATCCTCACGAAGTTGGACTGATTGCCGAATTGGATCGCGTGCAGCGTAGAGGAGTCAGATTTAGTAAAATGTTCCAAGAAACTGCGGGAGATGCCGCGACAGTAATTTTGACGGAGTCATCCGCTAATATGCATTACAATGCAACGATTTCAGAGTGTAAAACAAGGAGAATGATTTTTACACTCTGAAATTGTTGCATTGACTGGTAAAGCGTTATGATAAACTCAGGAGCGTTTCCAAAATATTAGAGCGGCTTTGTTGGCAATCACTCACGGAACGAAGGTCAAATTACAGATGAAATATTTTGCATTAATTGGAAAGATGTCTCTCTAGCAATGATGTTGAAAATGTATTATTACCCCCACCGCACTACAGTAGGCGAGATCGTGTCAATAAAATCAGAGAGAATAAGTGTAGAACAGATAGATTTAAGATGTCATTTTTTCACGAACGATAAGGGATCAGAATAAAATTGTCCGACCGCGGTAGGGGTAAAAATATTCGGGTAAAAAGGGTCTGGTGGGTGTTCACCCCCTACCACACATCCTAGCTTGCAGGGTACTAAAATATCTATTAAAAATTCATAGGATAATTAGGACGCATTTGTTCAAAGCGATCGTCAAAAGTTCCAACTTTTATGGCCAGTATGTGGATCCACTTCGAATGAATTATTCCTGTTAATGCATACGGAATGCAAGTGCAACGGGTCACCGCTTTTGCTAGTTCTGTGACAGTGAAATATGGCACCATCGAGATTCGCACGCCTACGAATTAAATCCTGATCATATTCGTATCTTTCTCTCCATTAGTGACCTAATCACCGTTGTGAAATAGCGGGTTCCTCTCCCCCTTTTGACCCCAAATTGATCATCATCCCTAAGTATTCATTTGACCTTGTCTCCACTCTGTTATTGATAATTCACTTCAGCTGCGTGTGATTGCAAACATTGTTCTAATCCTTTAATCTTCACATGTGGATACCTTTCCCTTTTCTGGGACAAGAACACTCACCGGACGAACGATTCACCAAATACCTCCCTCATAGTTAGTAGTAGTTTTTAGAGGAGACGATCGACAGATAAGGTCATTTGCGCCATTAGGGAAGAATGGGAAAGGAGGAAGGGTAGAGGGAAACCCGGCGTCGGCATCAGCTTACTCTTCTCGAAAAGCGCCAAGGGGTTCGCAGCTAAACGTCCCATCCGACGGATGGCGTACTCACTCACAGGGATCTCCACAAAGCTCCTCAGGTTGAGATCGAGATACCACTGAAAAATATCTGCCGTCTCGAGGGTTCGAACCCGGGGCCTCTAGTTGGTAAGCCAGTACGTTAGCCACCGCACCATCCCGATCCACACCTGCCTCATTAATGCTACGAATTAGTTCATATATGTAGATGGTCTTCCTCCAACGTTTGCCCAAACATTTCAGTATTTCCGCGCGAATGTTGTCTACAATTAGAATTAGTAGAAATTAGTGGTTGATTTGGTGATGTTCTGGTTTTAGGCTGGTATGCAATAAGCGTGGCTACGCGGCTAGTCGTGTAGCGAGGGTGGAATTGCCAAACAGATTCGTCTATGATAGAGAAGGGTGAATGGTTCGAGGGAGAGAGAGAAGGTGTGGAGACTGGGGGAGTCGCGGGCGAGTGTGGCCGAATAGAAGAATGCGATCAAGGCGAATGGCATTCTGCGAACAGAGGACTAGTGTGATACGGAGGTGACGATAATAAGTACGTATGCTAAGGCGGAGACAGGACGAGAGAAGTATGAAGGCAAGCGGAATAAGGAATCGTAAGCCCCAGGAATACCTTTAAAATCAGTCTTTGTGGCGTGTTGAAGTTGAAAATAAACTTAGCTGATAATCCGCTGATTATTTTTTTAAGTTTGTTGAATACGACTAGATACGCTCGGGTATGAGCGACCCGTCGTCAGGCACACTGACTCGGGAAATAAATTCCAAGCGGATATGAAATGTACGCGTAGTGGTCGGAGGGAACCCGGGAGATTTTGGTAAAGGGAGGGACCATTAGGAAATTAGGGAAAAAGGACGCAGCACGCCATTTGTCTAATTTCCGTCCTCTATGACGATATCCAGTCGTCCCCGACATGTTTTGCCTCTGCGCGGGCGGGAGAGCCCGTGGTCAGTTAAGAGCTCGTTGAGGTGGGATTTTCAGGCAGGTTGTGCGAAAATTCACGGGCGGGGCGGGGCTGTTTTGTTTACTCATGCCTTTGAAATCCCTTCCCTGTCGCCAAACGTGACTGGCGTCACGGTATTTGCGCGTGAGATAATAACGTTCCTGATTTTTCTAAAGGATCGCGCTTGACATTGCAAAACAAAGTGTCTGCGCTGCTGTTATTATGAAGGCCGAATAAAAAAATATAAAAATTGAGGCTTCCGCAGCTGCTTTTTCTATCGTAATAGACAATTTCGGGCATTGATGCGTCCATTCATAAAAAACGGCGTTCCACTCCGCTTACTGGGAACGTCATCTTCAGCATCCGAACATTTTCCTGATGGCGCTCCCAGTAAGCGGAGTGGGACGTCGTTTTTTTATTTATGGACGCAGCAACACCCGTGAATATCTAATACGATACTTTTCGAATGGTTTATTAAATTTGACAGTTCATTATTGGTACGAGGGTGGTCCCCGAAGTACCCGACCCGACAAAGACAACACAAAAAGTTTGGAAAAAAATGTATTTCTTTTTCAACATAATCTCCTTTCATCACTATACACTTTCCCCAGCGATGTTCAATACGTTCGATACCCTTTTTATGAGAAGAACTGTCTTGCTCCTTAAAATAGCCATTGATTGCCGGCATCACTTCTTCACGGCTGGAAAATCTTTTGACCAGCGAGCCATTTTTTCAAGTTTGCGAACGGAAAATAATCTGAGAAGGCTAAATCTGGCGAATAGGGTGCATGAGATAGCAAATTCAAACTTTAATTAATGAATTTTGGCCATTGCAGTAACGGATTTGTGAGCTGGTGCATTGTCTTGATGAAACAACACTTTCTTCTTATGCAAATGCGGCCGCTAGTGCTTGATTTCTTCGCTCAAACGTTGCAATAATGTCGCATAATACACGCCGTTGATAGTTTTTCCTTTTTCAAGATAGTCAATGAAAGTTATCCCACGCGCTCGTAATTACGGGGAATAGACGGTACAATTTGACAGTTCATTGTAGGTAATTTTTCGGCAATTCTCGTAAATACTTCGTTATTTTCCACTCAGGTTTCATTACTACCGATCTATGTCGACGTCACAGCGTCAGTGTCAATGTAAAATTAAGTCATTTTACCTTAACGATGACGCTATGATATCGAAATCGATCGGCAATAATTGAATCCGAGCGGAAAATTACCGATTGTTTGATAATGAGCAGTGGATATCACACTGTTCCATAAAGTTAGACTTGATGGGATCATTAATACGATATATCTGACAATGGCTCTCTTCCATCCAGTCCCGCCCCTGTACATTGGTCACTTATTACAATTTTGTTCCCTTGTATAGCGTTTCTACCCGATAATAATGTGTTTACGGGCGAAACTAGTTATTTTCATTAATGTACCTGTGGATGCTCAACCAAGTTTATTTTTAATTTTGTGTTGGAATCCCGTCTCCACGATGCAAAGCCTGGTGGCATGAATTTGACCTTTTGGCTTTGCCAACACCGCAAGGGAATGGCGTGGGTCCGTATATGCGTACGTGTATGTATCTTCCTGCCCGGCTGGTGCCCAACCACGGCTAAAAAGACAAATTTGAAAATAAATGCTAAAAGAAGATGTGTGGTTTATTCAGTTCTCTGTAACGGTAAATCGAAAAGAGAGGATCGCAGCCGACTCTTCCATGTTGAGCTGGGACCTGATCGTCGTGACGACTGGCTTTTGAGGGCTTGACGGGTCATGGGTCAGTGGCCATGATGTTTCCCGCGATATCCTCCTCGTGAAATTCGTTCTTTTCCCTTTTATGACTTATTAATTAAAACGCCTGAGTGCAGATACGAAATTCTGCGCCAACCGTAGTCGGTATATGTAGATAACGGGAAGCCTGTACATATTTTCCAAGCAATGGATTTTAGCTGGAGAAATTCGTAATCATAGCGAACCCGGTTTGAACACCGCACCTAAGTAGTTGTACGTGAAAAATGCTCGGATACTCAAAGAAATACCAGTGAGGCTATATCCTGGTAAGGTACACATTTTGGAACAACGAAATCAAATTCGCACGTTTTCTCGGGAGCGAGTGTAGATTCAGAACGTAGTTTAGTGATAATGAAGTGTAACATCGGATTGAAGGAGGTAAAACGAGGAAGGAGGATGAGGAAATGGAATGTGGAAGCATTAACGGGGGGACAAAAAGGAATGAGTACCAGGAGGCAGTGGGAAAATCTATGAGTGAGGACAGGAAAACCCGTATAGTAGTAGAAAAACGAGAACATAACAAAAAAGGAACTTGCAAAGCGGAAAACGAAACTATTGGATCAGTAAATGAGAAGATAACAAGAAAACCAGGTGTGAGAAGGAGGGACATTAAGGGTGAGAAAATTAAGAAGATAGACCAGAGAAGGGAAAGAAAGAATTTGAAGACAGAATTTGGCAAAAGGAAGTACAAAGTGATAAGTAATTAACTGAGGTAAGAAACTAATTGGGTGAAAGAAGAGTGGTGAAGGCATTGCAAGGATATAGGGACTTAACAAAGGAGTTTAAAGAAAGGAAGGGTTAAGTGTTTGCGCTGTGCAGGAAGGTGACATCACTGTCAGGAAGTAAGAAGGGAGAATTTGTGCGCGCTTTCACAGATAAAACAGGAAAGCAATCAACTAACCGAGAACAGATTCAAGAGAGATAGGTGTAAGGAATCCATAGAGAATCTATAATTTATATTGGCATTCAACCGTCCAAGGTAGGTTTTAGATGAACACAGACTGAAGAACGAAATATTTCTTTGCCTCACCTAGCAAAAATGATTTGCCATCCGACGGTACGACAAACCCCTCTTCAATTTCTACAGTACTTCATTCCTCCCTTCATTCAGTTCAGTCTGTTCTATTTCTACCCTTTCTCATTTGTCGATAATTCTCCCCTCAATCACAGACTTCAGCATTCCATTGCGAATCTGCCTCTTTTTGATTTCTCCCTACAATCCTCTCTCCTCACCCGCACCACCGAGCACTTCCTCATTTGTCTTCCTTTCTGTCCACTTCACCTTCTCCATCCTTGTCCACACCCACACATTTCAAAAGCCTCCACCTACGCATATCGTCCTGCTCGAGTGACTATGTTTCCGTGCCGCACAAAACCACGCTCCAGATCAAACTTTTGACCAACCTTTTCTTAACATCCTATTCAACGTCCCTGCCATCAATTCCCCCTCCTAGTAAAACCTTTTCTTAGCGTGATTCTTCTTTTTTATATCAATACTATTAATATTATACGTATGTGTAGCTTAGTTTTCCTCATTTTCGAAAACCTCGTAGCCTTTAATAAAAAGAGACGTTTCAGGCGTGATATGGTGGAATATCTTGATTAATTAAAGTTGGCAATTTTCCACAAAGTAATTATTTTGTGGAAAATTGCCTCGTAGCTTTTGTTTTGTTTACGTTGATTCTATTCCATTACCTATCGCACTGACTTACCAGTACACTCAGCAGAGTTTTCAAACCCTTGTCTTACTGACATACTAATGCAAAATCATCCTGATACCAAAATCTAACCGATTTCATGTATTCCCCTCCGCTTTTCATTCTTATGTCGACTTTTTTCCACGCGTCTTTCACCGTTTTAATCATGGATTGTAATCGGTCTTGCCCCTCTTCCTAACGCTTTCCATCCAGACTCCCCACCAGCCACTGGCACCTGAGCAGTCTGTGACGTGTACAGGTTGCAGATAAGTCTCCTATCCCTCCAATCTACTCCTATTTTACGCGATGCATTGATCGATTCTACCCAATTTATTCTAATGGTATTCAATGTTCCTCTCTATTGGTGGCCTCATTACCTCAAAGGCATCACGCGTGCATCTCCCCTTCCTAAACCCAAACTGATTATCCCTAAGTAATAATATCCACAGTGATTCCCTAAGCAATAGTATCCCTTAAGTAATAATTTGCCCTTCTTGACATCCTCTTATTCTTGACGTGGGAATCACTTTAGCTGCTTGCGAAATCAAACTTACTGTTCTGTAGTCCTCACGTGATGTAGCCTTTAACTTTTTTGGAATAGGAACTAACAATGATTTGACAAAATATTCCGGACAAATTCCTACTTTGTACATACTGCAAATTAGTCCATGAAAGGTCTTCCTCCCACGTTTCCCTAAACTCTAAAGTAGGTCCGCGGGGATGTTTTCAATCCCCCACGGCCTTATTTGATTTTATAGTTCTGTGGGGAAGTTATCCTTCCCCACAGCATAATTTGGTTAGACATCCTCAAATTCCCTTTCGGTCTCACAAGGTCTATTTATGTCTGGTTCTAATGCATCTCTATCTACGTATATCCATATTCTCAATGCCCTAACTTGCTGGGCCAATATCTTAACCGTATATGTAGATCCTCAATGTATTCTTTTCATCGCCATTGGTTATTTCCTGGGTTTATTAATAATTTTCAGGCTCATCTTTAATTCACGTAGTGTGCACTACTTTTCCTCTCTTGCTTGTAGAGAGTGCTTTCATTTTCCTCTGTGGCGAACCCATTTCACCCTTCTTTCGCCCTATTAGTTTTCAGCCTCAGTTTATGTATCTATTTTTACTTCATTCTACGTAATTTTTTGGGTCAATTTTTTAATTTCCTTCTCTTTTCTTAGTCATCTGTTCTGTAGCTCAAGCTTTCCTTGTCCTTTCCCTCTTTCCAGTTTCAATATTTTCGTTTATGACTTTCCTTATCCTCATTATCAGAGATTCCCATTTTTGTTCTACTGTCTCCCTGTTCTCACTAATAAATTTTTCCACTCCTTCTGGCACTCCTTTCTTGGTGTCCATGTTGATGCTTCCGAAATCCATTTCCTCGTCCTTCTTCCCTGTGCTTTCCCTTTGAATCTGAGTTCACTCCTCATTTGGACTATATTCTGATCTGAATCCCCATCAGCTCACGGTGAACTTTGGGTATTAATTACGGTATTACTAAATCCGTGCGTAAGCCGTAATGTAGTCTAACTGATCTCCGATTCCCCGATCATTTTCCACTTATACCTTTGTCTGAGGTGGTGTTTAAATTAATTTTTATTTATGATAAAACCATCCGGCAATAGTGTGTTATGTTTCCCCGCGGTCATTCCTAGTTCCTAAGCAGTAATCCCCTACGTCGCTAACATTTCTTCTTTGGCCTACCGCCGTTTTCCGATCCCCAATCGCTATTAAATGTTTCCTTCCAAGGATAATCGCATTATTTCCTCCTGTCTCTTAAATGTACGTAAAATAGTGGCGAACTCATATGGTTGTGTCCAGATCTTTTTCAAACAAGCGTGCAATTTGAGGTGAAGGTGTGATCATACGGTTGTGCATTAATTAGGCAAGCAGGCGTACCCCGCCGAAAACGTTGAAATGCGCGTTGTGTTTCTTAATTAAATAAGTGAACCTACCATATGTGTTGTGTATAATTAAATATTGTGCTGTTCCACTTCATATCCAACACGGTTAAATAAATTCAAGGTCCTTCAATTAAAGCCGAAAAGTTGAAACATTGAAGACCCCTGGTAACATGAAAAAGCGATACATCCAAATTTTAAGTACTACTGAAATGAAATATTAGCATATCCTTTCCGCAAAAGTAGATAGACTTCAACAATAACGAATGGGAGATTTGTCGAAGCTAATTTTTATTAATATGCCTATATGTAAATTACTTTTCAATAAATAAATATATATATTTTTTATTACTTCACACATAGAAATTGATTTAAGGAAAGGGGATAGGAAAACACATAAAAGATGAACACAGGAAAGGTGAAGAAGGCGGATTTGAGCAGATCACAAACGTAAAAATTGTTCCTAAACCGGGATTTAGAAATATTTTTACGTTTGTGATCTGCTCAAATCCGCATTCCCCACCTTTCCTGTGTTCGTCTTTTATGTGTTTTCCTATCCCCTTTCCTTAAATCAATTTCTATGTGTGAAGTAATATATGTTCGCCGTATGGCGGGATGTCGTGTATATATATATATATATATATATATATATATATATATATATATATATATATATATATATATATATATATATATATATATATTCAAACTTGAAAATCCCGCCATACGGCGCACAAATATTCATTCAAACAGAAATAGGTACAAGGAAAGGGGATAGGAAAACACATAAAAGGCGAACACAGGACATGTGGGGAATAATATATATATATACATACATACATATTAGCTATAGGTTCGTGCGAAAAGACTAAAGGTTTGACTTAATTTTGAAGGATTTAAACAATTTCACCATTGGCAGCTGTCTCTTAAGTTTCGGATTCGAAAAAATATGATTGTTTCCCCTTCAGCGAAAATAATGGTGAAGATAACATTTTTTTTCAATGTTTTGTGTTAATTAATTAATTAAAATTTGAACCTCCTGGTCGGTGATCTGCTTGAAGACTTCGAATGGAAAACGGTAGAAAACTTTCGCAGTTGCAAGGATTCCCTTAAAAACGGCGACAACTTTCTATTCATTTTCAAGGAAAGTCGTGAGAAATTTTCCGAGAGAAAGAAACCGGAGTCTTTCTTAGAGTGAAAGGCTGGGAAAGGATTAAATTTTCTCCTTTTCCAGTTTCCAGGAAAGACAGTTGGAGTAAAGAGTATTCAAAACAAGGGGTAATTTGATGCTTATGAGGACTCTGTAACCAACAAACGCAGCGATCCTTCTGAAGGTTGGTTTGATAGGTAATCACCATGCACTTCGAACGTGAAACTCAAGTAATCAGAGTTAACAGTGCTTTAGTAAGTGGGGTGGACCTTATTCCATGTGCTGCATTTTGGTTACGCGGGAATATGGTCCTCAAAAAATTACGCACAGCTGAGGATTTCCAGAGACGTTCCCCGGGTTCGTATGCGGGCTTTCCACTCAGAGGAGCTGGGTCACCATTCAATGTTCTCTCAATAGGCAATCGATCCCTCAAATGGAAGAGCCATTTGCTACTCTTTTTATTTGGAGACGCCAGCTATTGCCTTGAATATAAAGTTAGGTTAATTCCTAGAGTCAGTAATAAGAAACTTACACGTAGAAGACTCCAATACGTTATTATTTCATGTTATTACATTAAACGGTTGTTTTTCCAGCGTGTATCATATTATTATATTTTCCGAAGAAAGTGCGTCTTTATGATTCCTATCTCACTTTCTTTGAGTCGGAACTTATTACCTTAGCGAATACCTTTACAGGTGTCGTCTGTGGCAGAGAATTTATCGTGCCATTTTAAAGGAATTGCAAATGGGGAGTTGAGGGTTGCCCGAACCTCACGAGTCACGGGATTTATTTCTACTCATGTTTCGAAATTTAGCAGCTGTCATAATGGTCCATCATCAGTTGAGTCTTCCACCCGTCACACAGGGCTACCGGCTTAACAATGGAGGTCGTTGTTTACTGGAGGGACTTCATCCTCTCATCACTGCTCCGTGCGCCATCGCGTTGTCATGCGGCAAAAGCACTCCGCTCATTTTTCAGCATCTTAGGGTGCACGAATCCCATTTTAAATGGCCTAAAATGATGACTCTGGGATGTGAAGAAGGCACTCGAATATCTCTCATCGACCATAGTTTTTTTTAGTTTTATACACTTTTTCCAACGTTCCACCAACATTTTTAAATCGTCAAAAAAGTAGGATTTCAGGTTCTCAAAATAGGTATCTGTGCTGGCGATTACCTCGTTCGACGTTAATCGTTTTCCGCCGATGCATTTTTTGTTTCAAGTTTGAAATTTTAAAGAAGTCATGGGGGGTGGTGTCAAATGTGGTTAATCCGGTGGATGTTGCGATAATCGAATTTTAATTCCATAATTTTCACCGTCGGACTTGCGCAGGCGTGCACCCGTTCATTGTCTTGATGGAAGAGAATTATTTCTTTGCCAAATGAGGACGTTTTTTCTTGCTTAATTCGCTTAACCGGCGCAGAAATGACGCACACTCTTCTCCATTTATCGTTTGTCATCCGTGCAAGTAATCGACGTGGATGATTCCGTGTGCTTCTCAAAACAACTGTGCCCATCACCTTGTCGGCCCACTTTACCGTCTTCACCTTGTTCTGAGCGGGATCATCTTTAAAAAGCCTCTGTTTCGACAGTTTCGTTGTCCCTGGAGTGAAGTAATGCATCCATGTTTCGTCCACAGTTGCGTATGTATCGACGTATAAACTCGTCAGGATTGCGATTGAAAAGTTTGAAACCAACCTCCGGGTCGATCACACAATTCCGTTTAGTTTCCACTGAGAGCAAACGCGGTACCCATCTTTCCGAGATTTTATTCAAAACCAATTTTTCGTGCCAAATTGAAAACTCTACCTTATGATACGCCTGTGGCCTCAACTATTTTGCGAACTTTGATTCGCCGTTCACTTTTATCCATATCGTGGCTTTTGTCAATCATTTCGGAGGAAGTCACTTCCAATTGACGTCCTGAACAATCTTCATCGTTTGTGGACGTAAGGCCACATTTAAACTCATTTACCCAATTGTAAACAGTCGCAAACACATGATCAGATGTCCTATGAACTTCATCTAATTCGGTTTTATCTCTTTTGGCGTTAAATCTTTCAAATAGAAGTGTTTAATCACCGTACGAAACTCATTTTTTTTTCATTTTTATAAATTAACAAAAGTTTGTTTCTTCAGTCGACTATAAAAATGAAACCATGTGATGGATATAGCTGAAACTTTAACAGTAGTTTAGTGAGAAATTGGCTTCGTAAAAGCAAACCTTTTCCGATACTATAAGAACCATTTGTTGAATTTTCTAAGGTGTCATTGAAGAACCCACGTATGTACGTATATATCAGAGAGGGTCGTTGGCAGAAGTCGGAGGCAGGAAAGATGATGCAGAGCGTTTTGACTGGCAATGGGATGTCGAAGACTGTGATAGAGGGGAGAATGTTAGACAAACGAGGAAGGGATACGTCTACATCTACTTAATATCTCGGAACCCACCGCAAGGGTGTGTGGCGGGAGGTGTTAGGGAACCACCCGTAATTAAGAAAAAAACCGCATCCAAAAGCCACAAATTGTTGCAATCCACAAACAAAACATGGTATACATTCATGGAAAAACCCATACAACCCACTCACATACAAATGCACAAAGTACCAACTAACATACACATGCACCTACAAATATACCAGATATATTCGCAATGTTTAATTTTGTTCCGACTTGTAAATTAAATGTTTTTATTATTTCTGAAGGGACTTCGGTTTCTTACTATTATAATTCCCTGATTGTCCTGGGAAAGAATGAGTATTTGAATCTATCTGTATTTGAAAACTATCTCCCTTATTTTATCTTTGTGATCTGATCTACCAAAGTAGTGTGGGACCATTATAATTCCTTTAATGTCACCGTTAAACTCGTTGGTCATGAATCTTTCTCAAAGTCTCGCTTGTTCTCATTATTACAATTTTTAACGAATATGGTGGATTTTCTCTGGACTTCATCTAATTCTTTTTGCCAATATCCTTCCAAAGATCCCATATATAGGATAGGGACGTTGGACGGAATGAAGGGAGGTAGGAATTATGCAGAAATGAAGAGGGGCTCGTGGTAGTGTTGGATATCAGGGTGTCTTTTTGGACGAGGCGGTTCAATCGGTATAATCGGTAAATACGGTATAAAGCGGTAAATTACCGAATAGTAAGAAATTTAATCCTTCTAAATAAATGATCGAGCGATGTTCTTATGCTTTGAACTCGTTGAATAACACAAAGGAAACATTATTTAGCACCCAGCATCTTCGCTCCAGCATTAATCATGGTGATCTGTCTCCCTACAGGAGTTGATGTGTCTCCCCTCGGTTTCGGCTGTGTACGTATGTAGTTAAGGAGGGGATGATAAAAATATTTCTTGGAGCATCCCGTGTAAAGGATGATTAATCCCTAATCCCATAAAACAAGTTATCCATCGCTACCCTTACCAAAAACATTCCGTCAGGTGCAGCGAGTCTTTTTGTTACCACGAGGCAATACGGAGGGAAAGTAATCGAAAGTCATAGGACACATGGACATTTACAAGTGGTATTTTAAAGTTTGTGTTACAGTTAATCCGTAGAATTTCGTAAATCGTTGGGAGGCAAATTATATGTACTTCATAATTGGACATTGTATGGACCTTTTAACATGTGTTGTAAAGTGATATTTTTCGAAATGATGTAACAGATGTAGTTACCGTGGCAGTTTCCTTCGAATCAGTCGACTCCCTTTCGCTCCCCTCCCCTTCTTTATTTTCTCTTTTTCGTCGCTTCATTAATGAGAGAAGCTGGAATACCGCGCTTGCTTTTCTTGGTAAAAGGGGGTCGAGAGTTAAATTCACTCTCCATAAAGCAACATCAAAACAATGATTGGTTTTATTCTCTCGACGTGAGAACATTTAAATTAAAGTTCTTTTATTTGATGAAGGATTCTCGGGGCTTCCACCGGGTCAGGGGTTCCATATTTTCCGACGTTTCGATGCTCGACTCGCGTCCTCAGGGTAGATGAGTGCCCCTCCGTATCTGGCCGTCGTATATTCATGAGCCTACGGCTCAGGTGACTCGTGATTGGTCCGCGGTGGAGGAGCTTCCCGGTTGGTCGCCATCATCGATCATCATCACGGTGGTATACCTCTTTCTTTTTATTTAACAATAGCAGAAAGAAACAGTCCTTAAAGTGAATTCTTGGCGCCACCCATCAATATGTTTTCTGAAGGTAGAGTCAAACCGCTTTCTCGCACCCGAAAACGGGAGATTTGCTAGATAACAATTAAATCCTCTACTGTAGTTGGCCCAGGAGGTTAGCGTAGTTATTTTTTGACCAGTGGGAAGAATAATCTATCAGCAGAATCCCTTTCGCATCCCAGAAAACTGAAGGAATCGCCTTTCTGGCTGACCCTATTGCTTTTGCTTTCTTTGGTGTGTCCACATCAACATGTTTCCACTACTTTGACGGCTGTTTTGTCTCCGGGATATATTAGTGAATCCAGGTTTCACCTTTGATGACATTTTCGCAGAAAATCTTGTTGGTTGTTCTTAAAATGGGTCAAACATTGATCGGAAATTTCCATTCTGATGCGTTTGCGATCCTGCATCAAGAGTCGCAGCACCCATCTAGCAGATAATTTTCTCAAATACAACACTACCGTTAAAATATGATATGCCCATTCAGATGACATCCCTGCAGCTTCAGCGATTTCTCACACTTTCAGTTGGCGATCCTCTTATGCACTCTTGCAATAATTTCTAGGATTGTGACACATTTTGGCCGACCACTACGCAGATCTTCATCTAAGCTCTCCCGACCGACGTTGAACTCGTTTGTCCACTTGGAAACAGATGAATATGAAAGAGCAGAGTCCCACAGAGTGTTCATCTACATTTACATCAATACCCTACCAGCCACAAAAAAAGTGTGTGGCAGGGGGTGCAGCACCATGAGGAAAGGGTAGGAGATGAGGTGGTTGGGGTTTTTCAAATGGATGGGAGAAACCTATAATCTTATAGTCGTGATCCCTCCGACCGTAATACGTTTGGGTTCGTATAATGTTTTTGTCATCGAAAAAGGGCCCATCTTTAAATGTTTTAATAAATGTAATCTATATTGTAAACGCAGCTGTGTAAGAGAATCCCAACCTTAATTGTAGATACGCTGCTGCATTGGTCATAACAATGTTTGACAAATCTAGCCCCCCTCCGCTGATCTCGATCTAATTCCGAAATCAAATTTATTAAGGATCCCATATACTGGCAGCATACTCTAGGTGGGGCCTGAATAAGGCAATAACACATCGTTCCTTCACTTTTTCGTCGCATTTACCTACAAATCCCAATTTTTTATTAGCACGACCGCATATTTCTTGTACATGTATGTGCTTTCCCCAGGACAGATCGTAATTGTTACACCCAAGTATTTTAAGGAATCTAGCCTCGCGATTTTAGTTTGTTTCACTTTGTAACTATAAGGGAGGGAATTACTCTTTTCCCAAAAATGTATTACCATGCAATTTTTTCAAATTGAATTCCAATTCTGAATTGCATCTAGGTCGTTGGCTAATGCGACTCTGTCTTCGCATGTCCCCATAAATTACTGCATCGTCGGCGAAAAGACAGAGCTTTCTATTAAGCACGGTACTAAGGTCATTTATGTAAATAAGGAATAAGAGAAGGCATATGACACTTCCTTGTACACTCGACGTGACCTTGACATTATCGGATGAAAAATATAACGCCCGACGTGGGGCTCAAACCCACGACCCTGAGATTTAGTTTCATGCTCTACCGACTGAGCTAGCCGGGCTCTTAGAGTGGAGTGTTCTGAAAATCAGCATGAGTTTTCTTTGCTTTCATACTTTTTGTACGAAGTGCTCGAATCTCAATTTTTTCCATTTTCACAAATAACTACTCGGTAACAACAACAGAGAGGCATCCCAGAGCACCGACACGTGTTTACTCACCACTAGTACTTGAGGAACTCATTGCGCTAGCGCTGACATCTGGTGGTGATTCCGAGAACCTTTCAAACTGCCCTCGTGGTTGGACCATTTTCGTCCAAAATACTTACGTACGAAATAGGTGAGGTGTGTTCCACTTGCTCAAGTTTATGAGCTTCTGTTTAAATATTCCACTAGGTTTTCTCTTTCTCGAAAATCATATAACCTTTGTTTTGCTTACATTCAGTCTCATTCTATGTCCATCACACTGATTTTCTGATCCATTCAGTAATTATTGTAACCCCTTGGCTGAGTGGCTGATTAGAGCCCGTCATCGTCCGCAAATGTGGCTGACTTTATGAATTCCCCAACTATTTTCACTCCTGCCTCCATCCCTTCCCTTGTGCCACTTACTTCTACCTCCTCAAATGTATTGGGTGATCAGGTGTGAAAGAGTTCATGTAGCCATAAAACGTTACAAAATAGTTGGTTACATCTGACTCATAACTCCCAAGCCGTACGAAGAAAGTTTCAACGAAGAAAATGCAGGAAAAATGTTCGTGCCTATCTCTGCGTTCAGCATAAATCATATCCTTATCGTGTGTGGGCAGTATTTTAGGAATTATGTGCACCCCATAAGTGTTGTCGATTTGGCTCCCCCTCCCCCCACAAGTCCCGTGGCTCGTATTGTTGTTCCACCCCTGCCCGAGCCTTGCTCCGGAGAGGGGAGGGGCACCTGCCGGCAGAGGTCGCGGTGAGAGCCGGGAGCCGAGCGCTCGATCATGCTGTTATGCATCGTTCGTATTCACTCCCGAATTTCAAAACGGGCTCCACTCATGTGCTTCGCGGTTTACACCCCTCCACTCCGAACCATTTTTCCAGGCTATAACCGATTCAAGAAAACTTCCTTAACGAATTCTTTTTCGTCGGTTCCCTTTCCTGGTGTTATAGGTAGGTAAGTATGGCCATTTCACAATGCCCCTAAGTTCCGAGTATCAGCGACTCGAGTACGCAACGAACCCGTTCGTGTTTCGGGCAAAACAGTTACACACAAATGAAGGCTGGATATCTGGAAATAAAATCCTCCCTGTCACCACTCTTAAAAATAGGCGTTATTTGCGCGGTTTTCCCATTCCTAGGGACTTTGCACTCTGTGAGGGATTTGTTAAATATAAATTCGAGGTACGGGGCGATATTAGGAGCTAAGTATGTTATCACCCTAGCTGGTATGTTTTCGGGACCCGGGGATTTGTTTGGTTGAATGTCTTTGAGCAATTTGGCAATTCCTTGCTCGTCCGCTGTGTCGGCAGAACTGACTCCATGGTCAAGGAACGTTGTTGAACGCGCTCTTGTGGGGCCCCATTGGGAATGTGCATGTGGCGTGTGGGATCCGAGTGGGGGCCTCATTCGGGAAATTGAGAAGGTCCAGCGCCGGGCGGTTCGTTTCGTGGGGGGCTGTTGCGTTGGGACGAGGAGCGTCGCTGAAATGCTTATGGAGTTGGGATGGGAATCTTTGGAGGAGGGACGACTCCATTCGGGGGTTGAGCTTGCTAAATGGTTTCAGATCCGCGTGTTTCGGTGCAGAGGTCTCGCAAATTGTTCGCACTCCAACATGCATTGGTCGCTTGGATCATGTGTGCAAGGTTCGGGAAATGGATGCCAGAACTGGCAGACTCGGGGACTTCTTCTGAGGAGTGCCACTTGTCACCCTCAGCGTCTGGGTAGCAGTTGGTTGTGCTCAGTTGCATGCACTTTCACTGGCCTCCTGTGTGTTCTACATATACATAATCTACATCTACATAATACCCCGCAAGCCGCCGCAAGGGCGTGTGGCGGGGGGTGGTAGGTCACCACCCAAAAAAGGAAAAAATGAAATACCGCATTCAAAACCAACACACACATGCAAACCCCAATCCACAGCAGTGCACACATTCATCGTAACATCCCATCATTCGACGCGCATGCAAACACACATCTACCTCCATTCACTCCACAAGCATGCAAGTACATACGCTTAACTACAACAAATAATTTTACCCCAGGATGCAGCAAGAAATTAATCACGAACGTGCAAGCTAGTTTCTAGCAAGTAGCCAGGCGAATTACCACCACCACAAGAACGTTCCGCATAAAAATCTCTCCCACTCAAGACGAGGAATTTGGCCCAACGCTGCAGGTGGGAGGAGGGCACACCCACGGAGAGGGACAAGGGATGGAAGTGGAAATTTAGGGTACCAAAAGAAGAGAAAACAATACTGTAAACAGCAATACATTACTTAATGGCGTGCGGGAAGGGTTTTGACACAACACACAGGAGGTTAGTGAAAGTGCATGCAATTGAGTTTAACTATTGCATGCACTTTCTATTACACTATTGAGTTTAACTATTGCACTATTGTTGTTGGGGCCCTTCCCTCAAGACTGCATTGGAGTGCCATTGGGTAATGTAGTGCTCTTTGCAGTGTTGTTTGCTCTGCTCTTAGTGCCCTGGATTTCCCCGTCCATTCCTTGCCCCTCTCCATAGGGGAGCCCTCCTGCCTGCAGCCGGGCTTGGGCCGGGTTCCTCACCTTGGGTGGGAGAGCGTTTTATGTTGCACGTTCTTGTGGTGGTAGAATTTTGCCTTGCTACTTACTAAAATCTAGCTTGCACGTTCTTGGATAAATTTCTTGCTGCATCGTAAGGTACAATTATTTGTTATAATCAAGCATATGTACTTGCATGCTTGTGGAGTGAAGCGAAGTTGATGTGTATTTGCATGCGTGTAAAATGATAGGGTGTTTCTATGAATGTATGCACTACTGTGGATTTGGGTTTGCATGTGTGTTAGTTTTGAATGCGGTTTTTCTTTATTCCTTTTTTTTGGATGGTGACCTAACACCCCCTGCCACACGACCTTGCGGCGGCTTGCGGGGTATTATGTAGATGAAAAAAATTTTCGTAAAGCCTACGTATGCCATTCAAAATTCTTCGTTTCAGTTGTGAATAGTAACATGGCTGATAAGGGGACATCCATTAATCACGTGATGTAACGAAAGTGGGATGGGGGTATGTGGTTATTTTTGAATTATCACGTGTTAAGGATTGGTGGGCGGAGTGTTCTAATGGATCACGTGATTTTTTTATCATCAACGTAGACTTGTGTTTCTTAGCGTGGGAGTCACTCTCCGCGTGGTGGATATTGTTTCCGGTGGCAATTGGAAATACGAGGGCGTATTGAAAAGTAAGGTCTCCTATTTTTTTAATGGACAATCAAGTTTATTCTGAACTTTGCGTGAATCAATAGAAAGGTTGAGCATTTAGCTATTTCTCTAAATAGTCGGCTTAACGATCAATCACTTTTTTGCATCCTTGTAACCAGCTTTTTAATACCGGCGTCGTACCTTTCCCCCGCCGCGTCGGAAAGGCAACTGGCGACTGCTTCTTACACTTCTTCCTCGTCTTCTCCCTAACAGTTAATCGGCGATTTGTCTGCTCCAAATCGTTCACCAATTTGACATGGCTGGGGTCTTTCGAAGTGGAAGGCCGCCCCGTTCGCGAATCTTCATCTGTCGAGGTTCTGCCCGATTTAAAACGACTGGGCCACTCAAAACACTGGCTTCGACTCATGGCTTCATTAAAAAAGGCTTGCTGAATCATTCCAAATGTCTACGTAGCACTTTTGCAAAGTTTGAAACGAAATTTCAAGAACACATGCTGTTCCTCTAGCTCCTTCATTGCTATTTGAATATACAAGGAACGTAGCTACGGTCGTGAATGAATGTAAACAAAAAAATGCCGAGACGGTCTCGGCATTTTTTTGTTTACATTCCTTCATTGCTGCCGTTGCACGCGGCGACGAATAGTTCAAGGCACGTACCGTTCTTCATATATCTCACTTGTAAATCTTGTCCTTGACACACTGATCTTGACGAACCAGGCTAGTTGGAGCTGTTTTTTTTTGTTTTTCACGCAGGCGGCAACTTATCACTTTCTTTGATTGGCCACAAACTCGATTTGCGCTGAAAAATGATTGGGATTAAAGTCATAGTTTGTGGACAAAGAGTATACCAGTAAAATGGGTCTCTGTTTGGGTCTATAATGTGGCTGTGAGGTGTCCGATGCCGTTTGGTTTTACCCTTTTATGTTACAGGAGGCGTATAGTAATTAGTTGTATAATTAGTATATTGTTGGTTTTAATGGCTATTTACGAACATGATACAGGATCTGTCGCTAATATCGTGCGTTATTTCATCCATCTTCTGGAAATTGAACCAATCATCCTTATTTACGAATATGAGCTCTTAATAGTGATCATATTCGGGAAAACTTTTCGCGTTTAAGATGTCAGTATTTAGCTCGCCTTTTCCGTCTTGGATGTTTTCCCGTATGCTCGTCAATTATACAGTTAAACCACTTGATAAAACAGTTTTGTATCGCGGACGTACCTAATTTTTTTCATATTTCATAAGTGAAACTTACTCTCCCGAAAATTCCTGCCGTCTCGCCTGCATGCTCCCTCCCACTAACTTGAAAAAAACCTGAAAAACTTGAATTCTCAGAGAATTGGGCAGATGTCTTGGAAAAGTCGGTATTTGCAAATTCTGTTCAGGGAAGTTGTCGGCCTGTCATTGTGAGATGAATTAGTGAGACCCCACTAATACTCACATAGGTATCTGTTCTCCTTCGCAGCCACTGTCGTGATAATCCTATGCACGTGATAATTAGGTTCTGAACATTTTTCTCTCCATATAATTGTCTCTATAATATTCATGTTCGTTTTTACCAATGTGCATTTGTGATTATTTTACTCAGGCGGCGGTGTGTCATTTCGTTTCTTAAGTTGCCAATTCGTGACCCCACCCAAACAACTCCGCTTCCCGTGAAAAATGTGACATTTTCATTCTATTTGTAAACGGTCTTACTAACGCTTGACTTTCATCAGACAACAAAGTCCTTTACCCATCCATAAACTACGGTGCTATTCTAAAGTCATGAGTTAAGGAAGTTACTTTTCATCCAGAATCTAACTGGTGCTTCCCTCAGGTTTACTTCCGACAATTTCGTCTTCAGTAAGAACTTCATCTTAAATACGTGGAGGCCTTTTTGCGGTGTCTCCTCTTATCCCTTCTCAAACCCTTTCCTCCTTCATCATCTCCCCTTCCCACCCATTATTCTTTCTTCTCATCCGAAATGGTCATTCCGCGTACAGAGTCGCAATGCTTTCGTGCCGGAAGTTAGCCACCGTCCTCTAATCCAGATAAGTCGGCCGAGGATCGGCAAATTTCATGGGATCATCCTTCTGCTCCTCCCGAAAGTGTTGTCACTTCGTTATTCTCGTCTTGTTGATGCCGAGTGGGTTTTCTGCTCGATTTCCTCCGCGGAGATTGTGCATTCCAACGTGTACGTACGCGGTGCACATGGCACAAGAGGCGCGTGGGAAGGCCGGGCGAGCGAAAGTGGGCCGGGAGGCGATTAGGGCCATAGGATGGACGGTCATTATTTGTATTCGTCCCGTCTGCCATGAGAGATTATAGCACTCTTTGCTAAGCGCTATGCAGAATTGATATTGATAGATGCGGAATGAGAATCTGTCATAAGAAAACGAAGGCAATGAGATTCTCAAGAAATTGGCAGGCGAAGTTAATCGGGAGGGGTTAAACCAGAGCAGATAGAAAGTGATGAAACTGTCATGGGCGTAAAGTAAAACCGAGGAAACTGTACTTGAGGTGGAAAGCGAAGGGAAAAAGATGTGGAGAAATACGAATTAATGAAGGGAATGTTGATGTAGTAGACATTAATAGGTAATGTCTTCACTTTTGAGGGCTGCAGAGTAAGGGAAGTGTGTCAGGTGAGCAGGGAAGAGGTAGAACTACATTTTTGGAGGGTACAGAGAGAAGTGGAGGCTGTAACGGAGATGAAAAATGGGATGCTGTATTGTTGGGGTGATACAACGCTGTGCTGCTCTGCTAATAAACTTTGAATCCTTACTGGCAATTCCCTCCTTGTAAAAGTACTCCTCTTTTTTCTCCTTCCTTTGCTCTCTGAATTCTTCCCAAAATGGTCTATTATTGTGGTGATGTTCCTCCTAATTACTGCTCCCCTATGTGATCTCCCTAACTTAATCGCTGGTGAAGCAGAAAACGATTGGGAATCACTCAAATTCTTTAAAAATTGGAGGATGGGGGGATTTTTGAAGAAGTCGGGACACTGATATTCCAATCAGGAACATGGTATTAGAATATGGAATTCCCGATGCAGACGATCTTCTTCATCTGTGTGTGAGATCAGTTTGCGTGACCATCGCCAGAGGAGTTCATTTCAAATATTGAAACTTTATTTTCAGAATGATTTCAGTGAAACTAGTGATACTGCTGAGCTGTAAGGAATGATTAATCAAAATTAACTAACTGGAATCGAACTCGGGAGAAAAATCTGGGGAAAGGATCACATATCCACTAGGGAAATCGAGTCAAGTCGGGAGTGAGAATAAAATGAGTGGCCACATTGAAACTTATACACCTGCTGTAACTTATGCATAGTTAAAAAATGGATGAAAAAATCCAAAACCAAACCTTGTATTTCTTTTTGACAACCCTTGTGTTTCAATCAACTAGATGACCGTTGACAGGGTCATGTTCTTCCTAATTACTCAAGGCTTCCGACTGTTTCAAACACCTCCCTCGATTTTTTAATGAATTTGAGTGCTTTTTTAAGTGAAGTTTTTGCCCTCCTATTTTAACATTTAACTTAGTCCTTCTCTTTCTCAGAAACCACTTAACTTTTGTTTTATTTATGTTTACAAGGTCTGTCCCAAAAGTAGTAGGACTGAGTTGGTTAAAAAAATGTATTGCCAGAATTGTTACATTCACTCAAAATTTTTCGAAGTAGCACCCTTGTGTGTCCACATACCGCTGCCAGCGGGTTTTCCACACTCTGGAAGGTGGCGCTCAGATTACTGCTAAGCTCCTTTGTCACGGCCTGTTGTAACGCTTCCACCGAGCCGTGGTGACGTCCTCTCAGCAAGGATTTGAGGCCGGGCTAGGAGAAAGAAGTCCGGTGGGGCATTACCTAAAAAATTTAAATCCTCACCCATATGGTCAAGAAGCTCTTGGAAGGTCTGCGTTCGAGTTGCCTTTTGTTCGTCCGAGAGCACTCGCAGCACCAGCTGCGTGCACACCTTTCTCTTGCCCACATTTTCGGTCACAAGTTGATGCACATGGATGCCAAGTTCATCAGAAAACATGAGAACCCTTAATCTGCGATCCCTGTCTGACAAACCCTTCACTCTTGCAAGATTTTCATCACTTATTGACGTCCTGAATGCTCTGCGCCTTCAACATCTGTATCCTCCCGACTAAACTTGTGCCACTCAAAGACGCCCCATGGCATTATCACCAGAAGCTGCCTTGAGCATGTCATGAGTCTTTGTTCCAGTTTTGCCTAGTTTCATGCAAAATTTGATGCGGTAATACTGTTCCAATAATTGGCTTATGACGAAGCGTAACGAGGTCACGTTATAGAGGTTTCGCAAACAAACTATCCGTGCTCCACAAAGGCTGGGAGCCAACTGCCACCGACCTCCAGCCTTTCCTGAAGCTCCGCTCCCTTGAACCCAACCGGAGAAACGGTCGCCCATCCATCTGTCTTTCCGGGAAAAAATAAATGATACAATTTTTGGACAGACATTCTATTCTCATCCCAGGCATATCACACTGACCTTCCAATACACTCAGCAGAGTTTACAACCCCTTGGCTGACTGACAAGCTAAAGCTTTGTCATCAGCAAACCTGATTTTAAACTTGAATTTTGATGACTGATTTTAAACTTAATTAGATTTTAGTTAACTGAATTTTTCCGCCTAGTAAATATTAGTAAACTGACAGATTTTTAAGCGAATATGACATTAGAACAGTAAGCATCCTTCTTCTCTCTTTGCAATCCTTGATGTCCCAGAAAATGGTAACAGATAGTAAAATTGTTGCTGGTGAAGACTGTCTTAGAAAAAATTCATAATGGCATTTATTCTTTTCACTAAATTTAATAGTAAATCTCTTTTTAGTAAATGACAAATGCTATTAAAGTGGCAATGTTTAAGTTACGTATTTATTTGCTCATGTTTGCAGTCAGTTGGTGTTTCTATTATTTATTTACAATCCAATGACATATTAAATTTGCCATTTGAAATGCACTTCAAAAATAATTATTTCCCAGGTTCAGTTGTACATCATTTAGATGTCTTGATCAAAAATGTTACAAGGTTTCAGCAAAGTAAGATTGGACGTTAAAATATCAAATGGAATGATTGGAGTAACTTTTCCTTTGGAATTTTGATGGTGAAGTGGCTAGATTAGTCTTCTCAGCCAGAGGAGGGCCTGGATTTGAATCCTGGTGGTGGCAGAATTTTTCCTTGGTATCCTGATCATTGCTTGGTTGGCATTGGAGGTCAACTTTAATTGGATTATGCAGTTTGTTTGATGGTATATTAAATTGTTAGGCAGGGAGATGCTTTCCCTGTTGTTTGATTGATTGCTTAGGTGGGAAATATATCCTCGATTACTGTGAAACTCTATCTTCAAGCAGCTTAAGTTCAGCGTAAAGCCAGTTAAGGCATGTGAACTGTGAAAGAGGTCCATTCAACGTGAAGTCCAAAAATTAGTACATGCTTTTGTATGTGCTTGAGTGCCACACCAGTAAAAATGCTCCAAGGATAGTAACACTCGGTGATTGCGTTAGTACTTACTCAAGTGGTGATAAATGCGAAATTCTAGCTTCATCGAATTTTAAATGTAATTAATGTAGCCAGATAAATGTCTCAACAGATTACAATTGAGACACAGGAAATTCATTACTATAGCCTTTGTAAGCAGCTTTAAACGATTGCTAAAGAGCTGAATGAGTGGGTATATTATCAAAGTTACACTATTACTTCTGTGGAATATGTAAGTTTATGATTTTACCTTTCATAATGATTAGATTGGAATTATGTGCAAACTTTTAAGTGATTGTCAATGAACCTCTGACATTTCTTTCTTTCGAACAGACCTCTGTTGGCCACCTGTTGTTCTATCACCTTTCTCGAGATAAAGGAATTGGGAAGAAAAATGGTCTCTATGAGCAGAGAGACTCTCCAAGGCAAAGCCTTCGACGGGACAGCGCAGAGCTTTTCATTCAGGAGACAATACCTGCTCTCAGTCTTTCATCTGTAAGTAAATTTTTCTGTGTTCTTTCAGTTTATGTACAAGTGGTGGTAAATTACATCAATCATGCCCGCACATATACATCCAGGTATTTTTTATCTATCCATCTTGTTGGTCAAAGAAGCCTCTCCACCCTTCTTGTCAGTAAATATCTTCCACCCCTCCTTAATTTTGAACCTAGTAAGTGGAAACAATCCAAATGGCAATTAAAATACATATGAAAAGAATGAACTTGAAATTTTTTTCTTCTTTTCACGATCCTTTTCACTGGAGTTATAAAAACGAATTGCAGTGTTCCCCCGCACTGCACACCTGATTTTTCCTATGTGGTCAACAAAACATTTTCCTGGGGATGGCAGAAATTCCAGCTGAATGCAAGTGTATTTTTTTATTGTAGCCTGATTTTATGGCTCACATATTTCCCAATATCACTTCTCAACCCTTCCCAGAAAAAGTTTCTCAGTACCATATAAACAGTTTTTCTTGACTTGACTGTTGGTGACCTCCTTTGTCCCATCATGGGAGAGTTAATTGGAACCAAATTAAGATTGTGGGGAGCACTCCTCTTTTCTTGGTCGTTGAATTATGGAACACCACCAAACCACTTATAGCTGCTCCATTTTCCATCCTGGTGTAAGTTTACCCCAGATATTTTGGCAGTTGGGATGATTCTTTTGGTGGATGGTTTAGATTCCTTTGAAGGATGCTGGCTGATGTAACTTGCCATCAGCAATCCACCTCTCTCCCCTTATAGTGTTCTATCAGAAATTCAAAAGGGGATAGTCTAACAGTACCCAGTGCTCCCTTGGTGTCTTGGCTAGCATCTCATTTAAGATACGGCCTCATTTTCCATCTTTAAGAGGAATACGAAGTGTTTTAAATATTTGCAGATTGATTCATAGCCAAAGACACCCCAGACATGGAGGTATATTGATGCTTCTTTTAATGTGCACTATATTTTAATTTACCCATGGACCAGTTACATATAACAGCATAGAGAAAAAAAGGCCAGAGATCTCCATACTCCCCACCTTATGTGTGTTTTCAAGTGATAAGGGGGAAGTGATACCATATACTCTCTGCCGCCACATTCTTCACTTACTTTTGTAGCAAAAGCAGCTTAAAAAAGCTGTCAAATATGGTTCCCTCTCTACTTAAATACATGACATAAGTACACAGAATGATGGAAGATGAATATACAATTTTCTCTCAACTCCCTTCCGCTTACCTCATTGATCGAAACACTTCCTGTATCTTTCAGTGTAATGGTTTGATTGAAGCTGATTAAAATTGCAGTTTTTTCCTGAGGATCACTCTTGCTTTTGTTTTCAGGGCCGGGTTTCAGTTGGTGTGGGTGGTGGTGCTGTCACTTCCCTCGTGTGTATACGGGATGAGCTGATGGTGGCCACCACAAGGGGCACAGTGCTTCGCTATGGTTGGGATGGCCACCTTCACCGGGACCACTGCTTGGACTTGCGTCGGATACCCTTCTGCAATGATCAGCAAGTTTCCAAAGGTGTGGATTTTTTATTTCACTTCTTACGTTGCTCATGGAGAATTCCATCAATTGGTCATTCAAGGTTTGTATAAAAAGTATTGGAAACAATTTTTCCTGATGTGACTGTACAACACAGCAAGCTTGCACTGCACAGGCTTGGTGGTTGGAGATCCGACCTTCAACATGCACCAAGTGCCTGCAAGCAGTTGTTTAGGCCAGATCCTGTTTTTAGTGGACCCCCGTGGAGGGACTTAGTACAAGTGCAAAATGTAGCGAACTATTGAACAGTGGTACATCCTCAAATTTTATGTTGGACTTGGGAAATCGAATACATTGAAGTACTCTATCAAGCTCCCAAACCACTAGAATATGGCTTAATTAAAGATGAAAGCATGTTAAGTAAAAATGATTGGAGTCCACAGATATTAAGAAACAAATTCGAGAGAGCCATGGGAGACCTGAATAATCAGACACCAACAAAATACACAGAGAAATAATCAAGGCACTCGGGGTCAAAGCGAAGGATGCCCTCTAAGGAATAATCAAAGAAAGCTATGACAGCAGAAAGATACCAGAAAAATCCAAGAAAAGTATAATGATTGCAATACCAAAGAAACCAAAAACGGTTAAATCCGAAGGACACAGAACTTTGAGCCTGATGACTCAAGCATCAACAATCATTGCTTGGATAATTAGCCAAAAATAGAAGAAAGCAAAGAAGGAAACCTCTCAGAAAAACAATTCGGATTCAGGAAAAACCTTGGAGCAAGAGAGGCCATTCTCAACTTCAGAGTTCTGGCCGAAAAAATTAGACACGTAAATAAGCCATTAAACGTGGCATCCATGGACTTGGAGAAACCCTTCGAAAACGTCAAATGGAACAAGATGTTCAAGATACTAGAAGTGCTTGGATTGGACTACAATGACTGAAGAATTATTCATAACCTCTACTAGAATCAGGTTACGAGAATGCAAATTAAACATGGGAGAAAAATAGAAACCAAAATAAAGACAAGGATGCAACCTCTCGCCAGCAATATTCAACGTATACCTGAAAGAGGCAATAAAAGAAACACAAGAATTGAGTATCAAAGGAGTCAAGGTAAATGGAGAAGAAATCAACATGTTCCAGTTTTCAGATGGCATCTCAGTAGCGGCGGAAACACAATAGGACTTGAAAGCAACTCTTAAGTGCCATGGATCAAGTGCTGGGGGAATAATAATATGAACATCAACAGGAAGAAAACTAAAAACTTTGTGTGTGGAAGAGAGAATCTGAAGGCAGATAACACAATTCGAGAGATTAAACTAGAGCAAGTGGAATCTTTCATCTGCCTGGGCAGCAGCATAACATGGGATGGAAGAGGTTCGACCGACATCAAGCAAAGAATAGCCCAAGCTGAGAACGCATTCATGAAGAAGAGGGAATTAATATGTTCAAAGAACCTAAGGCTGGAGACAAGGAAACAATTCATCAAGACTTTGGTGTGGAGCATGGCGCTCTATGGTTCCGATACTTGGCACATTGGGAAAAGTGGACCAGTGAAGAATAGAAGCATTTGAAACATGGTGCTGGAGGAGAATGCTGAAGATTAAATGGACAGACAAAGAAAGGAATGATGGAAGTAGATAGAAGAGGATAGAACTATATGGAGAAGAAGAAGAAATAGATGGATTGAACACACATTGAGGCACAATGGATTGATTAGGAATATAATAGAAGGAAAAATAGAAGTGAAAATTCCACGAGAAAGACCAAGAGGCATGTACATAGGACAAATTAATAAGGATGTAAAACAGAGAAGGTATCAAGGATTGAGGGAATTGACATTAAATAAAGTAGAATGAGGTGGAGGCCTGTTGCAAACAGTTCCAAGTGTTTAAGGATGAAAGCATGTTGCAAACTGCAATTTATAAGTGGCACAAGTTCTTCAAAGATGGCCGAGGTAGTGCAGATTACGACCCCTGCACTGGATGGCCGTCGACGGCAGCAACCAACAACAACGTAATAGCGTGTGTGAAAAGTGCTGAATTCATACTGTCAGTTAAGTGTGCGTCTGATCACAGATCGTATTGCATTGATAAAATGACAGTGCACACCATTATCACTGAAAATTTGGCGATGAGAAAGATCTATGCTAAACTCGTCCTGAAGGTCTTGAGCATTTGAGTCTCCAAGGTAACCGACTACCAAATGAAAAATGTCATTTCCTTAACCCTCTTACAGTCCAGACTTGGCCTCAGCATGCTATTTCCTTTCCCAAAAGTGTAAACCTCCCTCAAAGGACAACACCATGGGACCCTAAGTGCCATCAAAGAAGCTTGCACGTGTACTCCTTAAGGAACTTCTGGAATCCGTCTACAAGGGAGCCTTCAAGGAATGGCAAAGCTGCTGGCAAAAGTGTTGACACCCAAGGGTTATACAAGGGTAGTTTGAAAGGTTCTTGGAATCACCACCAGATGTCACCGCTAGTGTGAGTTTCCCATGTATTATTAGTGAGTGAACACATTAACGGGTCAGTGATCTGGGATGCCTCCCTGTTGTTGTTTCCATTTAATGATTTGTTAAAATGGGAAAAATTGAGATTTGAGTAGTGATCAAATACTTAATAAAAAAAAGTTAATATGTACTCTTTTGTGGTTAGTGTCATGAAAAAATTGTTAAGTAATTGGGTAGTATTAAAGTGAATGAAAGTAGCATGTTTTATCTCTACTTTGGTATTCACACTCAATCATCTCCCTAGTCAATCCTTTTAAGTTCTGTTATCTTGGAATTTCATTGAGAAATCATAATGAGGTAACTTTTTACATGCAACATGATTTTTATGCATTTAAATCTATATGATGTATTTCATATATATTTTTCTTTTTAAAATTATCCATGTAATTGTTATTATTCTATAATTCCAAAACAGACATAACAGTACATTTTGGAACAGGAAAATGCCAATTTCAGAGTAAAAAATTCACTTTATATTTTTATCTAGGCATAACACAGATAATTTTTTTTCATCTTCACTCGTCCCGTTTGTTGGATATTTTCTACTAATTGTTCACACAGTCTCTTTTCTAATTTTTATTTATCCGTCTCAGGCCTATTAATTCATTTTACATATCATTATTTTCCATGTGTATGGTTATTATAGTGCTACAAATTGGCAATTGGGTTATCTGATGATTCAACTCTTTACTAGCTAGAAATCCAGGCATTAGGGTTAGCTTTATGCACTTGCAATTTATTTCATTGCTATTTGATTCACTCATTTGTGCTGCTTTATAAAAAATAGTGAATAAATTTTGAACCAACAGAAGCGTAAACCCTCATGAAAAATTAACTATAAGAATTTTAATAGTTATTACTGGTTTTATAGATATGATTAATTTCTGTCGAATTCATAGCTTCTTTGTGCATGAAATTACCTGCAGATAATCGAAAAAAATTTCAAATGATTTGAATTTCCTTAGCATCTCTTCCCCTTTGAGGTAAGATAAGTGTGATTCCTATCCATACCTTGCAAGTGTTATCTCTTGCAATTAATGTTACACTTTATCATAAATAATTTTGCAAACTGTAAGGAGTCGTAATAATAAGTGGCATTCTTAATATTTGTCTTTTTCCATTAGCTATTCCCATTCTGGAGCCTAATACATACGTTGTGGACATTGAGTACTCACCACTGGTTGGGGGCTTTGCCGTAGTTCTCAGCGACGGCCGGGCTGCCTTTCTCACTGCTTCTTCTCTCAAGTTTGATCCAAATGTAAGTTTTGCATGTCTGATGGGGAGGTTTTCATTTAATTTTCGAGTAAAATACTTTTCTGTTTCCCCTCATGTAGTGGAAACAAAAGTTTTGAGACACAAAGATAGTGTTTTTTTTTTTCATTCTGAATGTCAGTGAGAGCAAGTCTCTACCTTAAGGTGCTTATTTCGGAGGGAGAGCTTTCTTCTGTGTGAGAGTGAGTTACAGTTTGTCATCGAAATCAAGATTCAACTTTCTCTTTTTGTGGGAGAAGTGGGTGAATTATTTGGGGTGAGAGTTTAATTTCTTTTAGGAGATTGGTAGATCTCTCTCTTCGAGGGAAAAAGTTAGATACTTGGACCCAAGTTGCCAATGCATTCAATCACTCCAGTCATGGCCCATCTGGTAAATCTCTGCTATCTTTACATGACGTACATTTACTTCCTTGTGAAATGTATTATTATAATTTTTCAATTGTTAGAAGTGATAGGGAAATAGCAGTGGAGTGCGTTCTACTTTGTTCGAGAATACTATTCATATCTATTATTTGCTAATAATATTGTTGATTAATAGTCTTTCTCAGTTGAAAATGTCAAGAGATAATCCCTAGGCAGGTTAGGAAGAGCACTATTGTGTGTGAATGTAAACTGCCAGTTAAGAACTTTTAATATTTTGTAAAGTTTAGGATGAATATTGTTAAAATAAAGAGGGTACTTCGAATTTGTGGCTGTGTTAACTATCAAGTAAAAATTTGCAAAACTCTTCCAATGATCCACAGCTTGCTGCATGTCACTTCTCTATTATGTTGATTTGAATGCAAGTAGTTTTTTTCAAGTGCAATATTTAATTGAAACATGCTTTAAGTGTTGCTTAAGTATAGAAGCATGAATATTAAACATGAAATAACAGTTTGAATGCGCTGTGCATGTAATTGTCATTGTGTTTTACCAACCTCAATTTTGCTTTGAATTTGTCTCATGAAAAATGACATAATTTAATTTATTCCTTGTCTGATTCTTATGCTTTTTACTTTTTCTTCCATTGAATCCATAACTTGAAGTTCTTAACCTTGTTGAGTTTTAGTAATTTCAAGTAACTATCATCATTGAGGTATCATTATGATGTTTCCAGTTATTATATAGAAATCACTTATCGATAGCTTGTGTCACTATATCTACTAAATGTGTTTGCATGCATACGCAATTTACCTGATAATTTCTCTTTATTTTTTTCTTCATCTGTACTTTCGTGCTTGTTCAGAACATGTTCATGGATGTAGAGGAATCAATGGTAAGAGATTGACTCCACATGTTACCGATAAACAGTAAATGGTACTGGTTTGGCATAACATGTGATCCTTTTGCTACATAATATTTGGATTATAATTGGACATGTAAACTTTACTAGTTAAACCTTAACTCAGTCCCCTATTATTCAGAACCTTTCTCTCCCTTTTACTGTCCAGAAGTAATTAGAATGAATGAGAGTTTTCTCTCTTGCTGGCCTGTAATTCTCTCCTTCCCATCATGGAATCTAACGTGATCACTTCCCAGTAATATTGGTTAAAGTGGTGTATGGTCTGAACCAATATATTGATTCTGAGCTGACGTATGGGGGTTCTTATGTATATATGTCCACTATGCCATAATTCAGAGTCAAAATCCATATAAACACATACATTTGAACATGTAATGATACTTGATTTCTGGTAGCTGTGAATTAGATTTAATTCCTTTTAACCAAATTAAAATAAGAATGCTAATGACTAATTCCCTTTGGCCTATTTGGTGATTCCTTCATCCCCCCCACCTTCCATCTTACCCCCACTTCCACTGATACAGATCAATCTTGCCCTTTTGGGCTGCGCTAACACTCTCCCCACTCCTCCTCCCCCTCCGAAGAAAACCCCTTCCCCACCCTCCCTCTCTCCCCTCCAATTGGATTGCCCATGAGTAGTGAACCCTTCCCTTCTCCCAACCCCTCAACTATCCTATCGCCACCAATGTTGATGTTTAGAATAGATTTGAGTTCACCCTGCATGAATGTTACCTTGATCAGGACAGTGCCGTATTTGGTGTTTTAAATTATGTTGAAAATTGACTTTTGTGTTCATATACATGTTTTACAGTAGAAGCCTACATATTTTCACAAAGTGATGCTATAGACACTATAATAAGTGAATAGCAGGAATAGGAACAACATAGAGGAAAAGAAGTTGAGCATCATAAGGTAAGGAGTCCACAGAAGAGTGCATTTAATTTTCTAGGAACCATCCCAAACACGTATCAACATGGCAGTCATGCAGGTTAAAATTATTGTCATTGACCCCCTTGGGCCAACTGTAAATGGTGGTATAGTATGACATCATAAGCGACAATAGGAAAGGCTCTACTTTGTCCTCATTCGTTCATGTTTACATTCCTCCATTTTCTCATCTACTTGTGTTCTTTTCATTTTTATAAGATTTGGTAATGTAGGGCCTGCAATTATTTGAACATTTTTGCATTAAGTATCTGTTTTAAAACTTGGACTTACAAGTACAGTGAGATGTCAGTTTATTATGGAAAGACAGTGAATTATTTGGGGCCTGTCTGAAATGTTTGGTCAGCTTCTGCATTGATAGTTTGGAACTACCATAATTAGAGTCTAGATAGATAGATAGGAATGGAAATGCCTTGTGCTGTTTTGGTAGCCAACCCAGGTGCATCCAATAAATGATCTGCAAAGACTGGCCACACAAAATTGGATTTACTGTGATTTGGGGCAAGTTTGGACACATTTTTATATTCATATAATCGTTATTGATATCTAAAATTGAAATATTACAGTTGCCAGCAATGATATTCATAACACTAAGTAACTTAATTCAATCATAAATGTTAGTTAAAACAGTAAAAATGAAGAGATTCCATTACAAGTCCCTTGGTGACAAGCAATTTTCATTCTGTACATTTGGCTGCGACATTTGGAAACTTGAAATAAAGTCTCCTTGACCAAAGTTTTTTCGGAAAGCACTACACACTAAAATCTATTATTAGAACAGACTTTTCTTAACTTCTCCCACATAATTAAAGGAATAAATTGAATGCAATGATTTATCATGTTAGTGGATGACTCCGTTAAAAATTATTGTTGCGGCATCTCCCCCAGTTTCTTGAGATGAATTTAGTTTTGTTGGGGAGGCAACCAACAGCTAAGGTCATTTGCACCATTAGGGATGGGTGGGAAAGGTAGGGTGGAGAGAAACTCAGCGTCGGCATTAGCCTACTCTTGTCAAAAGGAACCAAGAGATCCTCAGTTTAACATCCCATCCGATGGACGTCGTACTCACTCAGTGCTCTCCACAGAGCACCTCAAATAGGGATCGGGATACCACTGAAAAAATATTTGTTACCTCCAGGATTTGAACCTGGTCCGTGGTGGGAAGCCTGTTCATTAGCCTCTGCACCATCCTGATCCCCAAGAATGAATTGTCAGGGAGAATTTTCATGTAGGGAATTTTGAAATTATTTTCATTAGTAACGTTGTTATACCCTGGTGCCAAATTGTAAGTCTCAACAAATGAATTCTTCTTTGAGGAAACATGGCCCACTTCTGCAACAAAAAGTTCATCTATGTATGCAGCACTCACGATTTTCCCTGGCTGAACTTTTAAGTTTTCCCCCTGGATTTTTCACCTATGGGTGTTTCTATGCAGGATGATGCTAAACATTGCAGGAATGCATCTAGCCATGCAGTCCCTTCAAAGGCTCTACCTGAATTTTTCTCCAAATTTGAACTAGGGACTTTGTTGATAACTTGACTTTTGTCAAATAGAAAAATTCCTGTGGGTCTAAACTCTGCGTGAACAACACAAAATAAGGAAGATCCATTTGATTTCAAGGTACATTTCAATAATCTGGAGAACTCAATTTTGGGGAAAACTCAACGATCTTTATATCTTTTACCGGTCAACACATTTTTCCATTTGATCTTAAGTGGTCTAAAAGATCAAGATCAAGAGGCTGGTATAAATAGGTCTTATCATAGCAGGATATGTTACATATTTTAATGCCATTTCTTCAAAAATCCTAATCACTATCAAGAGGTGACTTGAAAGATTATCCCCTATCAAAATTTTTATCCCCCTCTCCTCCTTTTGCTGAATGGCATACCCTTTGTTGTAAAACAGTTCTCAATGGTTGCAATGGCAAACCTTCAGCTGATGTTCCTGTTGCTCCTTGCCCCTCAATGCCACCATCTACCCGGGTGGGATACAAGTGCACTACTCTGTGCACTGCATATGGCGGGAGCAATGCCCCCCCTTACTGATGCCTTGATCATCACAGAGACACTCATTTGGCTGGTGTTCTTGAGAAATGATGGATGGTTGTTTCTCCCCTCTCTTAACAATAACCCGAAATTTTCTGGGATTTTCAATTAAATTTGTCTTTTCACATTTAACTATGTTCTCTGGAAGAGCACCATTCGAAAGAATATCTAAATTTGGAAAATATTTTTCTAGGACCTCTCTAGTCACTGTCACTTGGACCTTTTTAATATTTTCTTCGAGACACACTGTTGACTTCTCGTCATCTTGACATGAAACCATGAATTCTATCCATTACTGGGCAGTCATCTTTAAACATTTTTATTTTTATCCCATCCTATACAAGAACCTCCTACACTACTAACTGGAGCTCAACTGTTAGTTAAGGAATCTCCCACTGTGAGTGTTTAAGAATCCCTTTTCATTAGCTCATCTTCTTCTTGGTATCAATAGAATAATTTGTCCTTGAGATTTCTTTGGGTATTTTTTCTTCAGTTTTTTTCGTGGTCTGTCAATTTTGGTACTTACAACTCCTTGCACACAGCCCAAAGAGTCATGCTTCCACATTTTACAATTTTGACAGCCTTTTCAGTTTGTCTTTCATCATGCCATGCCATTAATGCATGTGAACATTGGCTTCCAATGACCCTCACGTACCTCCTTCCTCATCATTCCACCCACAGAGCTGCGTAAAATCGAATAATGTGTTCTAGTAAATAGAATTTTCATAGGATTTAATTGGAAATTTTCATATCTGATTAGAAATAATGCAGCTTTGGAAGGAAAGTAATCTCATGAAATTCAGAACTTCACTTACCAAAGAGAGCAGTCGTTTCTTTTCAGCGATGTGAAATTTCATCAGCTGTTGTGCCACAAACTAATTGGATTGACTGCAGTAAGAAGTAACAAATGTACTGCTTTTATACAAAATAAGCTACATTGTATCTTTTTGTATGTGGGAGACATTATTAAATTTTATAGCAAAGTGAAATTCCGGAGAAAACCCAATGTAAGTACCACTTAGCACGTTTGTCCAAACTCGCCCCTTGAGTCCAAAATTTACCAAAGTTATAGTACGTCTTACAAAAACAAGGCAACCAGATCCATGTATCTAGCAAGTCTGAAATAATACAGGAGTATTAAAAATAAATAAATTCAGCACTTTATAAAACCTAAACCAATTAAAATGTTGGCATTCATCATGCATGTTTTAACAGAATGTCCAGTAGTCATGTATAGTGCTTATTGAGAGTTCCAGTTGTAACCTCCTGTGTAACCACATTAAATACTGCTCTAACCTCTTTATTTACTAATTTGTTTTAACTCTAGGCTGTTCTCATTGAAAGTGTCTGTATTCCTAGTAGTTGATTTGAGATTTACCATTACTCATTCAAGTTACTTGAATTGTTAACTATGCTGCAACTATGGCTCTTTGCTTGCATAGTGGTTGATCTAAGAATTCCATGCATTAAATTTCTATGAAACTAAATTACAGCTTAATTATTTTGCTTTTATCTTTTATGATCTATATGTACACAATACATTTTGGAAGATGTTCTTTTCCATTTTTTAACCATAGGTTAAGATATTTTGTACATATTTACAAACTACTATTTTATATTTAAAGTGTATTTTGTGTCTTAATTTTCGTTTTATTTTTTTTAGTGTAACAGGTGGGTTGATTCATTTTCAATTACCTGTTTGAAATTTTTCTTCTCATCTGCCCTTATCTTACTCAAAGGGTTCTTCCTGTTGTTGCCTGCGTAATATTCTTGGGCTTAAAAATACAGAATGTAGCACACAAGATTGAACCATTTATGTAATGCATTTGTTCTTGCCATGAGAATGTTTCAAAGTGACTGTCGCAGGGAGTTGCATTTTTTTGTGCTTTGTCTTTGAGAAGTCTTTGAGAAGAGACTTAGTAGACTGCTCGGTTTTAAAGAAAGTGTCTTAGATTTCCATTATTCAATATTTAGGACTTCAAAAGAGGTCATGTAATCGATGCTGGATAACTAATTTAAAAAGGATGTTTATAACCTTTGTAACTTTTTTATATGTGATTTTTTTATGTTGGTTTTGTGATTACATTGCCATGAAAGAATGTAATTTTAATTTGCTCTTTATGGAGAGAACTAAATGTGTCTTGTTTGTATTTTCAGCAAGTGCAAGGGATTTGGGCCCAAAATATAGATGATGCCACCTGTGCTGCTGTGAACCATAAGTATCGCCTTATAGCCTTTGGAAGAAAGAAGTAAGATTTTTTTAAAATTTTATTCAAAGCCAAAAGAACATTGACCAGAAACTTAATGTCTATTTTATAGCTCCGTGTGATAAAGAGAGATGTCCATGTTACTTGATGTGGCAGCTATGACATATTGTTCAATAAGGTAGATTTTTTGGCCTGTTAAAACAATGTATAAATGGTTGCTGCCAACAAATCTATAATTTAGAGCATTATTTAAATTTTTTAAAATTATTTCATTAACATTGGTACTAAATTTCTCTCATGTGTTATTCTCAATATCCATGAGTAGCTCCTAACATGGTTTAAAAATGAAAGCATGCACTGCTACCAGAATGTTTATGATAATTGCCAGCCACACTTGATGCCAATGTTATTTCCTTGTTTTTGCATTTTCAAAGATCAATTGATTGGGGTTGTATTAAAATATGTCTATATAGTTAAATCAATTTGGTGTATATGTTCTATCAATTTGTTATCTGGACTCCCATTTAATCTGGAGTAAATATGTCCATTTAGTGGGGTTGGTTAATTTCGGGGTCATAGTATGGCTGCAGGGTAGTGCTTTGCCAAGAACTATGTTTTTCTTTCAAGTTTGGAAGCATTAATGGAAACAATATTTAAATAATTTGTCATTTTCCTGTAGTATTGTAAGTTATGAATTATTGATGCTACATGAACCAAATTATCTCTGGCTCATCAAAATGCCTAACACTTCATAGTCTCAAACCATAAGTTTGTGACAGATGACCAGTTCTTGGCATAACTTCAAACCATAAGCGCAAGCCAATTCTCAGGAAAAATAGTCACTATCAAGCATTTTCTCCTGCATTAGGGATACAAAATAGTTACCTATTTTACAAATTTGGAAGATATCCCTGTTTTGAGTCAATAGCAAGCAACAGAGTTTTAATATTTTGTTGAAAATACTTCCTAAAAAAATAAATTGTGAATGTATGCAATGTCGCAAATTTAGTTACATCTACCTTGTGTTGGTGCTGCAGAATTTAACGTCTTGGACCCACAGGGCCGTTGTCTCTCTGCTAATACATTCACACATTGTGTTACCTAACATACCCTGATAAACTTAAAGAGTGTAGAGACTTTAAACCGTAGTTAGTAAGAGAGAATCCTAATGGCATAGAAAATAATTGCTTTTAAAGTCAGATAATATAAAAATAATAACAGGAACCAAGCGTCACATAAAAATTTTAAATGACAATTACCCCATGGGATCTTAAGATAGAGGATAGTTGTACAGGTGCATTTAAACTTGGAAGTCATGAATTATGCTTCAGAACACGGAAACAAGGCAGCTGAAAGGCACTTTGGCCCACCTCCGACTGAGAAGATGATACATTGGGAAATTGAGCATTTAGGATTAAAGTGCATGTAACTGAATTAGGACTGACCAGCTGAATAAGAGTTAAGTATAGGGGATCGTGATGGTGCAATGGCTAATGTAGAGGCTTCCCACCAAGAGGGCAGGGGTTCAAATCCTGGAGACAACAAATATTTTACAGTGATATCCCAATCCCTACTTGAGGTACTTTGTGGAGAGCACTTTGAGTGAGTAGGACTTTGGACAATAGTAGCTTAATGCCAATGCCTGGTTTTTCTCTACCCTTCTTTTCCCATCCATCCCTAATGGTGCAAATAACCTTAGCTGTTGGTCGCCTCCCATAAAAACTACTACCAAGAGTTAAGATGATGTCAAATTAATGAAGCAAATGAAAGGTGACTGAAGAATCCTGCTGGAAAACATGGAAGCATTACAAAGTGAAGTTTTGTGGTGGGAAACTCGGTGAGGAAAGAGTTTTGCAGGAATATTTTTGCAACTCTGAGCTCTGAGGAGAGTAATGGATGGACTCCCTGTACTTTATAGGCAATGGTTGACTGGGATTATCACAACAGGAGGGTTCCCTAATCACTTGTTTTGCAAAATTGTGAAATACCTGAGTTGATGTCCTTGGGAATCATGAAGTCAACCTCCATTGAATGGTTCCTCAGGAATGTTTTAGTGTAACCATTCCTAAGAATGGAGTTAACTGAGCATTGGATCAACACCACTAAAAATTTACGTAAGAAAAATAGCATAATTTTATAAAGTTAAACTGAAATTTAGTAAATAAAAACCATGATCAATTCACTTAATGATGTAATTAGTTCAAATAAATAGGATAATATCATTGATAACATATCTAAGAACACATTATCATTGTTGGTTGAGGTTGCTTAAGAATAGCTGTGCTAATACCCAAGTAAATTATTCTTTGTATTTGATTTAAATAAGATTTTGTCAACTTTACATAAGATGTTAAAAAGATGAAGTTACTTTAAGTTGTCGGCAATCAAATGGGCACATACTTAGTGATGAAAAACTCTGTGGGGTTGATTCTGTCAAATCCCAGTTTAATCATTGTTTTACTTAATCTGGACTTAACCTTTGGTCACATATAGTATGGATTAGCAAGTGTTTGCTGTATTTTTCATTCCCTCTTTGATGGATAACTTAGAAAAATAAAGCTGGAAACTGTTTCCTCCAATAGCTAAGTGATATTTTTATCTTTTAAATAATATCTAAAACAGTTTATATTTCTTTCTACTGTTATTGTAGTGTTATACTGACCGTTGGTCCTGGGATAATAAAAATATCACTATTTGAATTTGTTCGTTGATGCTTGTGCCAAAAGTATGGTAAGGCCAAATATGTTTTTTGTCCTACATGTTCTTAGGTCCTCGTACAGAATACAGCTCTATGTACATAATGATTTAGAATAAGAAATAAAAATATAATAATGGGTTCATAACCAATGAAAGATGAAGTGGAAGCTCTCATGATGCCATTTTGATGCAAAATTGGTTTTGCCTTAGCAAAATACCATTCATTCACTTTGTTCCACCCCAAAATTCTTTTTCCGCACTCATCTCGTAATGCCATCCCTTTTCATTTTCAAATCAGTTCTCAGGGTGTTGTTTTTGGTGTCGATGAGCGTACCGGGGGCCTGGAGGAGACACACCGGCTGGTGCTCTCTGGGCGTGACTCTCCTGGCCATGGTGTGGGCCCCGTGCGGTGTATGCGCTGGACACCAGATGGGCGTGCCCTGGCCCTTGCTTGGGGAAGCGCCCCGATGGACACCGCCACACCACTTGTGTCACCAGCTGTGCCAGGGAACATGAGCAACAACAACAGGGTGCCTACTGGTGCTGGTCTTTCAGTGTGGAGCACCTTTGGTGCCCTCCTGATGTGTACGCTGGGATGGGGGAACCAGACATCTCGCTTGAGCAAGCTCTCTCCAGATGGCATGAGTTATGCCGACAGGGGTGGCACCAACAGTAAAGAAGCTGGCGATTATGTGCTGAACATCCACAGTCTGGTTGGTTCATGGTGTTTGTGGCATCATCTCTCTCTCTTTCTCTGACATCAAACGCGAGACTGTGCCATGAATATATCAAATGCATATTTTCATTCAAGTTTTCGAATTTCAAAACATAATATGGTCATAATTATAATTGGCATTGGAAGTTAAAGACATTAAATACAGAAATTATTGGTTTAAGAATGAAAGAAGCCTCTTAAAATGTAGTTGAAGTGATTTTTAAGATGGTACATATAAAGTTTTAAGAAAAGGATGATTTATTGGTCATTTAGTATAAAGTAAACAATCGATTACCCCTTTTGCAAATTATTCCTGCTACTCTCTCTCTCTCTTTTCTCCCAGCACCTCAAAATTTCAATAAAATTACAATCTTAGTGATAATTGAAATGCTTAGAAACTTTTTTATCCTTTTTAAAAAATTTCAAGTTTGAAATACCTCAGCCTTCTTAAATGCTTTTAAATTTGATTACACAATCAAAAGTTGCCAACAGTATTTAAAGCTTTAATTTAAACACTTTCGAAGTATCCCTACTTCCAAATTATCGTTCAGATCCATAGCCGCTGGTTCCCTTGCATTCATTAACCCAGAGAATTTCATGTTCTCCTTTGGAGGCAAGAGCAAATTTATATAGTTTTACTTTGCAACAAATAGGTCATTAATTATCTACACTGCATTGTTTTAATTGGTATATCATATGAGGAATGTGATTCTGTATCAGCAGTCCTTTGCCAATTAATCGTTTTTTTGCCAGTCATTTGTTTTACTCTGTCTACATGATTGGTTTTGCTTTCTGAGAAAAATATGTTCCGCTATATTTACTTTGTGATCGTTCTGTGTTCTTGTAAATCTACGATTCCACCCTTGTTACAGTGACTGAAAAAAATGTATTTTCCATTGATAAAAAAACTCTAAATCAATCCGAAGGAATGAAAAAGGGGGTAATTGATTTGTTTTCTAATTGCAGTCATTTCTTATTTTTAACTATTTTAATTCATATGGATTTAATTGGTTTATAATTACGAACGTATTTTCTGCGTATTCCAGATATTCATGTTTTTCGCTTGTCCTTGCTTTGTCATTTTGCATCCATTAGCATGGGTAAAATTGAGAGTTGTATCTGTACTGTATTAAAATACCTATAATGTGTTACCTTTCCACTCCTCGGTTCTAGAAAGTTCATTATTTCATCACAATTACTACCAGAAATTGGCACATAACCAGACTGAGGGTAATGTTATGAGTGGATCATTCATATTTTTTATCAAAGCATAAGTTCAAGAAGTAAATGGAGGAGGATTTGGAGGAGGAATAGGATGTCAAGTAATTGAAAAAAAGATCATGAACTAGGAAATGAATAAAATATGTATTTTAATTAAAAGTTCTTCTTATGCATTTATAGTTCTCTGTATTTTATGCATAAATTTACTCCCGTTGTTTTTGTCAGTGTATTGGTATATTGAAGGCTGTGTGAGATGGGATATTACCATCATTATATTATATCTTAATATCTCTGTATTATATATAATGCCATCTTGGCAAAAATATAGTTTGATGTTTTTTCTCCTATATGCATCTTTGAAAGGCACCTTTACACTATGTTTGAGAACTTTTGAAATGTACACAAACCTAGTTGTCATTCCCAGAGGAATGGCATCGCAATTGCAAGTGCTAGATGTTATGGTTCTCAAGTCTTTCGAAAATTCTTGAATAAAGGAATATAATAAATGGCTATTGGCTGGAAACCATAATTTACTCCACTGAGAAAGACAAGGAAAATGTCAGTCACTGTATTACTGAAAGGAATCAAAACAACCTGGGAAAAAATCACTGTGGAGTCTCTTGTGCTTGGATTTAATGGATTCTGTACATATATCCAAGAGTTCATTTTATCGTAGGGTCTTAGATTGTGTATTGTTAGGTAAGACTAAGTAATTTAGACATATTCATTCTTTGTCCATCCAAAACCTACCTTAAATGGTAGAATTCAGATAATAATGCACTCGTTTGGTTTTTCTTTTTTCACCCTGAGTGATCTAATGCTTCAGATCTGCTTAATTTTTCCACTATTTTTGCTTTCAGGATTGGTCTGCTGAGGGTTACCAGCTTTGGATGGTTCAGCAACCATGCTTAGGGCATACTGGAGTAGACAGCAATATCAGGGGATTGGGTTCCTTGAAGTCTGATGGAGATTCTGTTATTGTCCTTGACTTCGTCAAAAGTGCTCTCTCAGTTAATCCATGCATGGTATGTACCTTTCTAGTTTTATTTCACTCCATCATTTGATATAGAATATCATGGAAGATTGCTAGACATCTTTGTTGTTGCCCATTGAAAGTTCTCATGTGTCCTTCTTGAGTTCCATGAAATAAATTGAAATTTGGCTGTCATTTTAAAACTATAAAATAACTGAGTAAATTTCAATGAATGTGCCATATTTACTAATAATGTAGTGGCCTAATTGGTAGAACTATGGCTACTGACTGACCATAGGAAATAGTTAAATTTTAACATTTCACAAAATTAAATTTGAAAATGTTTACCCTCGCATATGAATATCATTATCCCAGTGTGTAGAGGCCATGGATATGAAGTCCTGGGATCAAACCTGAGGGATGGCTGCAAACACACACTTATAAACCATAGATGCGAGATTTAAAAAATTTCCCAGATACATGCTATGAAGGAATTGTCTCCCTTGATGGTGTGGTGGTTAATTCTGAATGCTTGTTAATTTTGAAGGCTTGCAAATTGTTTTAACGATCCACGATATTTTGAAGAATATCACCTAGAGAAGGATGAAATTTAAAAGTGAAAATAATGTAATATGAGGTTTTACGTGTTTTGAAATGATAGATAAATTGATGGGAACCAAAGATAATTGCAAATGGAGGGAAAGTGTGAAATTCCAGAAAGAAAACAAATGAAGGCATTCGATTGTAATGGAGTAATGGCATAATGGAGTAACAAAATTCGGATGTTAATTATTGTTGTCATTATAATCTTGTCATCATGACCTGTGGGATTATTAATCACATGCCCATATCTTTTGCTTCTCTGGCATAAAACAATGGTTTACCACCCAAAGGTTGGTTGTCATAGATGAGGTTAGAGCTCACCCGATTCTAAGACCTGTTTCAACATGCAAAGTTCGCACACCAACAAGGTAACTATTAGTGAATGGGCCACTTCTTCTCTTATGGTTTCTCAGGGAGATCCGCTACCCAATATGGCACACTTGAGGTGAAGGTGATACTGTTAAGGGGCATGAAATCAAACTCAGGCCCTCTGGTTGGTGTCTCAGGGCCCACCAGCATCCCTGAAGTCGGTGTGACAATGTGATGCAATTTATTCCTTGCAGAGTCATCAGGGACACATCTGCCTGCAGGGGGATGACCGCCTGTACATCAACCTGGGCGGAAGGGTGGGCGGGGCAAGGAGAGGCAGCCGCAGGGGGGGTGGGAGGGGAGGGGCCCCACCCTCCTCCCCCCATCACTCCTCCTCGTCACGATCATCATCGACCACCTCGTCCTCCTTCTCCTCCCCCCTCCCCATCCTCCCTAACCATTTCGGCACAGGCACGGCAGCGCGTCCGATGCCTGCAGGGGGGCACGGGGTGGGTGTGGGTGGTGGGAGGACCGGTGTGCAGGGTGCCAGCAGCGGAGGTGTGGACGAGGGGGAGGAGGGGTGCGCAGAGGAGGAGGATGAGGAGGAGGGTGGTGGGGTGGGGTGTGCCGCAAGGGGGGAGGGCAAGGTGGATGGTGCGGCAGAGGCATTCATGGGGAGCAAGCAGTGGATCATAGTGCCCATACCATCCTCTTACCTTGGCACCAACTGGCCAATCAGGGTAAGTAGAAGGGAGTTGCACTTTGGAACCATTCATGCACCAACTCCCCCATTCCTCAGTTCGTTTTTGAGGAGGATGTTGTGGGTCCAGCAATTCACACATTCCATGCTAAGTGGGGAAAGAGAGAGTTTTGGCTGTGTCAATCTTTCTATTAAATCTTATATAAGTTTCTGTAAAGAACCATTTTATTTTTGCTCTAAAAAAATGAAAGCATTAAATTCTAATTGTGAGCTTTAAACCAGTGTATGGATATGGACGTTTGATTTGTCTTTTTCTGCTTGCCACTTACCAAATCCTGTACAAGCATTTATAAATCATTGCTTGTGTTCTGATATTAAGGCTCATTCACCTTCTTAGGGATATCGCTGAATCCATGCCCTTCACTGTGGAAGAAAAGGGATTTTCTAAAACCATGTATTCAAGAATAAACTTAAAGAGGAGATGATTTGGAGAGTACTCCTTTATCAAGAATTTCAGAGGCACTTAGATAATCTGTTCAAAAGACCTTATTAATGTAATATGTTAACATCAGATAATAAATATATCCTTATCTGTGGTCATAAAATGGAAAATGCATGAAGATAGTGTTGGTTACATCAGATTTTTGAAAATCTTAGAATGAAGATTTTGAAAGTAACCACTCAAGTTAGAACTTTTAAAGAAATAATCATTGGATCACCTCAGCCTCAAGGTGAGGGGATTCTGCATCAGGAGGGGAAACTGGGGTTTATTTCACGATGCAAAAGCTTGCGTAATCTTAAAAAAAAAGGTGTTCAAGGTAGTCATTTGGCATTGTCATATCCTAAATTTGATGGAAATCCTTCCCGATGCAGTATGCAGCGGTGGGTGCTGATGGACAGGGTGTGGTGGTGGCTGGTCGCACCGGTCTGGCCCATGTCACACTCCCCACGTGCCGCTGGCGCCTCTTTGGCAATGAAACCCAAGAGCGAGATTTTGCTGTCACTGGAGGTCTCCTGTGGTGGAAGCCATATGGCAACAGCAGAGGCTCTGCTTCCTTGTCTAGTGAAGTAGGAGGCGATGGGTTAGTAGCTTTGAAGACATTATTTCCATCTGTATTTGTGTTGAACCTGATGGTAAAATTTAATGATTCATGGTAGCATTCACTATGACTTACTCCAGGATGGTTGCATATGGTCCTGGTTCCTGAAAATTTGTTATCAATAATTTTCCCATGCTTCCTCACTATGCAGTCACTCTTTCCATTCTCCTTAATGAAACATAATTATGCTGTTCCTCCAGTTATAATGCCATTATTTATGCCATGGGTTGAATATATCACAGAAATTACATCCCCACACTGTCATTATAAGAAATATCAGGTTTCGAATTGTGTGCTCGTAAGTTGTAAATTCTTTCCCAGAGATTGTTTATTCTGTAATTGGTTTAAAAAAAGAAATAATGTGCAGATTCACTGGAAAGGGCAAGGCAAACCTCAATGTGTGCCCAGATTCCACTCTGGTTTCTGTTTGGATTCTGTGTGATGAGAAAAATTAACTTGGTTTGTACAATCCGTGCATGCATAATATGTGCTATAGGCTATATGTGCTAGGGAAAGTGATTTTTTTTACTGTTGTCTCGGTAATGTGAATTTTTTTGTGTGGTTATGTTTGTACTGCATACAAAACTATGACTCTTTTTTTTCATTAGTGGCACATTCAAATGTTCTTCAGGATTCTAGAAAATCCATATTTTACATAAGGACCTAGGGCCTAACCACATTGACAGACTGGTTCCCGATTAAATCATCAAAGTTAAGCCATGTTGGACCCGGTCGAAATTTTGATGGGTGACTTCTATAACTTAGCCATGGTGCCCTGGTTCCTGGCTGCATGTGGCAGGCACATTAAACTCAGGTTGGCACAATGGGCCAAGAGGTCTTAAGTGCCTGGGGCTGCTATTGCAGGCTGCCCTCCCCCCCCTTCAGCAACCAATCCATTGTTTTACATAAAAGTTGATGGAATCACTTTCAGTGTGGGTATCTTATAACGCAGGTTTCAATCCAACCCCCAAAACCTTCTGGTATAATTAGGGAGTGGTGTACTTTCATTCATATTTTGGATGCATTCCTCCTCAATTTCATTTTCCATGTTACTTCACAGAAAGTCTTCAGGACACCATGTAGATGCTGTGGCCCCATTATAACAATTATGCATCATTGACATTCCAAAAAATGGATACATTTATATTTCCAATCATTTATATTTGCCTCATCCATGCATTCATCTCTCATATAATATTTGATAGTTGTCCTTCCACTCCATGCTCTTTTCACACTTAATTTCATGTCATATACTTTATTTTAGAGTAAGGGCGCACACAAATTGAGTATGATGTTTCCATGTCATCCCTCGTTGTTGTGTCTCATTCGGACATATGCTTGTTTTTCTCCTGTCATGCATTACTCTTATAGCATTCAATAGTTGCTCTTTCTCTCAATGCTATCCCCAAACTAACCAGAATTTTCATTGATATACCACTTCTTTGCAGTGTATTTACGTTTACATATCCATGTATTTCTAAGTTACCAGCTGAAGTGAAAAGAGATGATTCATAATCCCCTTATCAAGCATAAAATGAAATTTAACCTCCTCATATTTTGTTCAATGTTACTTCCGAGTTCTTTCTATCAGCCAGAATAAACAAAAACTCAATGTTCTAACCAATAAAATGCTGATCAAGAATACAAGACAATGATATGAATATGGAATGATTTTAATGTGAGATGAATTTTTGTGGTAAAATTTGGTTAGAAAATAGTTAGAAGTAGTAAAATTTTGGTCTTTAGTTCTTTAGTTTAGTTTAGCTAGTTCCTCTGCGTGTGAAAATTGGCAGAAAATGAATATTGTTCAAATATAATACAAAAGCATTATGCTTACTCTCAATTATGTGATTTTTTTTGTTCCTCTCTTTTCATTTCACTCTTGATTAATGGAACTAAGTTTTGTAAAAGTTTTTTGTGGGACTCAATCATTTTGTTCGAGTGTGTTGATTTCCCTCCCACTTTCTCCCACTCCAGCCCTGTGATGATGGAGGCACCATCCCTCAAGGATGGGGGCCCTGTGGTCATTGTTGCTGGCGTCTACAATGTAGCCCGTGACCGGGACGAGGTGCGTGCATACCCACGGGAGGGTCGCCTTGAAGATTCAACGGCCGGCGTGGCAAGGGTGGGTGCACAAGTTCTCTTGCTGGATGCTCTTGGCCCAACGCTCCTGGCATTTACAGCGGATGCCCGACTCTGCCTGATCCGCGCCACACAAGCCTCCACCTCCCTGAGCAATGGCTTTATCCCATCGGCATCATCCACCTCAATACCAACCTCCGGTGGCAAGACACTGACCTCATCAGGAGCCACTGGTAAGTACTGGCACAGAGGTTACTGCCTCTTCGTTGCTAAGGGGGATGTAGCCAGCCAACCTTGGAAACTGGGGAAAACCAGGTATAGGAAGACCCTTGAAAAAGCCTTGGAGAAACCTGGGATTGAGCAATAAAACCTGGAAATTTGAAGAATTAATGGGTTTTCACAGGAAAATTAATTAAATGAGGAAGAAATGAGTCATTTATTGATTGATAAAGAAATGAGTCATATGAGTGATTATATGACTAATCTAGCAATTTTTTTAATTAGCAGCTTTCAATATTTTAAATATTCTGCAGGAAGATCTATATTCATGTCTCTATGCTTGGCAAAATGCTGTACTATGAAATAGCCACAAACTGCACCAAATTTTGCTATAATTGCTTGATACTTCTTTGAGTAAGAATACCACATTATGAGAGATAGATGAGGTTGAGATACTTTGTAGAATCCTATGATAATGAACAAGGAAGAATTAAATAATATTGTGTTCCACAGAATGGAATTTTTATTGTCAATTAGTTTTGCTACACTGTAGTGAAACTATGTAAACAAAACAATTCCGAGACCGTAAACTTGTAAAAACCTCCCCTTCACGACTTGATTGTTTCCATCAAGTCCTCTATTAAGTTCCTTAATACTGACATGAATAATTACATTCGCAAAAGTTGCAAATCTAAATTAAAGAAAAACAGTTCCCATTCTCAATATCATTTCAATGGCCACAACCGATTCTTCCCCATAATCAAGTCTCTCAAATCTAAAAATTGCTTTTACTTACAAGTTTATGGTCTCAGTATTTTTTTGTTTACATTGATTCACAACCGTAGCTACGTTCCTTGTATATAATACTCGTAATAGGAAACCATGATTTCATTCTCTAACACTAGATGCCTACTAATATTCTCCTGTGTAGTCATGTCTTTGAATTTGTATTTCCTAAATGCAACCAATAAAAATCAAAGAGTCGTCATTGGCTTGTTAACATCATGTAGGTTCTTAAACAAAGTCAAAAACTACAGTTTAGCACTTCAAAACTACAAACAAATTTTTTATATAATTCTAAACTGATGGGGGAAAGGAAGTGTGGTGTAGGAGGCAATATTAGGATAAGAGGACAGGTGAAATGGTTGCTCTGTACAAGAAGGTGAAAGCAATATCAGGTGGAAAAATACATGTGAACAATCTAAGATAGATAGAGAAAATTATTAATTGAATCAGGAAAGATTCAAGAGAGATGAAAGGAATACATAGAGGAACTATGTATATGGTAAAGAAGACAGACCAGCAAGCTTTAGGCATAGAAAGAGAAGATAAGTTAGATATTGTTAGCGATTTCCATGTTTTGGAATAGGCTCTAACACTGATCTACTGAAATCTTCTGGCCAAATTCCTCCCTCATGATTGTTATGAATTAGTCTATAAAAACTCTTCCTCTCACCTTTTCCTAAACCCATAAGTAATTCCACGGGAATTTTGTGTACTACTACTACTGCTTCAATAGATTTCAATCCTCTTAATGCCATATCTATCTATCTTGCCGTCTAGTATGCCTGGACTTAGCTAACACCATCTAACTCATCTTCTTTCTATTTCTATGCCTAAAGCTTGCTGGCCTGTCTTCTTTACCATATACATAGTTCCTCGATGTATTCCTTCCATCTCTCTTGAATCTCATTTAAAAACTTTATGAGGGTTGCCATTTATATTTTGAGCATAATAATGAAAAGACAGTAATTTATTGTTGAAAATGGATTTATAGTTTTTCAAAGTATTCTTCATATTTTCATAACACTTTTTCCACTCTGATTGAGGTACTTACAAAACATGGTTTTTGAATGCATCAACAGCTTCTTTGTGTGCCGAAAAACGTTGGCCACTCAATTTTTTCTTGATAAACGGGAATGGAAAAAGTCATTTGGTGCTAAATCAGGGTTGTACGGAGGATAACCCATCAATTCAAAGTCTTGGCCAGGCAAATATGTAGTTGTTTCAGCTGATCTGTGAGAGCATTGTCATGTATACCTGCATTGTCATGATGAAGAATGATCATTCGTTGCCGCTTCTTTTTCCATATTTCACCAAACATTTCTGGCAAACAAAGATGACTCGTATACCATTCAGAATTCATGGTTCTATGTTGCTCTTATGGTACAGAGTTGCCACATGTCCAGGTATTCCGAGGAAACAGGCGATCATTTGCATCGAGGTGCTTCATGCACGAATCACTTTTGTTGGATTTGGCTCATCTTGGAAGATCCATGCAGTGAATTGCTGTTTTGTTTCAGGCTCATACGCATAGATCCAAGATTCGTCACCTGTGTAGATGTTATACACAGCTTTTGATGCACCGTGATTGTATTTGTTGAGCATTTCGTTGCAGCAGTTGGCACGAGCATCTTTCTGACTTTTCAAAAGTCTGCAATGCTTGACTGCATTCAGTATTATTAATATTGAGTAAGAATTGTTTTGATTCTGTAGGCTGATGTAGCCCTCCTTTGAATCACTGTAGAGTTGCAAAAAGAGTGGTGGAGTTGGAGTCATCTACATCAATTACTTGTAATAAGGACATATGATAAATGGAGAGTATTATGCTCAGTTACAGTACTATGCTCACGTATTGCTCACATGATGTGACTATGCTCAGTACTATATACTCAGCTATGACTACAGTACTATGCTCACGTACTATAGAGAGTACTATGGTCAGTACATGCTATGCTATATACTACTCTTTGCACTTCAAGTTATGAGTGGGAATGCAGTGGTCAGTGCAATTTTACTGCAATGTTGTCTAATATCCTGAACCATTTTTCATTCCCTCTCTCTCGTCCCCCATTTTCGAAATCCAACCAGAGGTCTTAAATTAAATTTTTAGTGTCTAGTATCTTCTCAAGCTCCTGCTTTGTATGAAAGACCTGTGTTTTATAGTAGAGTTGCTGTATTTAAAAATGAAAATTTATCTAATAATGAATTATTAGATAAAAAATCTTTCTTTTCTTATGAAGTAGCATGCTGGGAAGGGAAGATTATTTGGCTTCTAGTCTTTAAGACTCCTCCATAAGATTCCTTATTTTGAAATGTATCTCTGTATTTAATCTTCAGCATCCACCTCCCCTGCTAGGGGTTCATTTCTCCAAGTACTAGTTTACAAGTCATCAAATAAAAAATCCCAAGCATCATATAAAATTGCCCAAATCAGACTGTGTAGTGTTGTTAAATAATTGATGTTGTAAGAGTTTTATTTTCATTCAATGGCAAGTTAAGGAAGATAACTGGTACTTGTAACTTAATTTCATCATCATTCGTAACATACCTGATGAAGTTAAGTTTTGGTCAGTTCCCAACTTCTATTGTGCATAATGTGGATTTCCTCTGGTTTGCCCTGCAACATTTCCTTCTTTTGTTCATTATCGTTCTTACTTGTCTTTGTGCTGTTCTTAAAGCCTCTTCTCTTCCTTACTCTCGCTGCTTACCTCACCATTTCCTTTCCATCTTAGTCTCATCCTCCATCCCACTTTGCATCTCAAAATCACCTCTGGTGCCATTTTGTGTTTTGTTTGAATATCTTGTAGCATTTTCCTCTCTCCTGCCTCATGTTTAAATTAACTCGTGCATTTGCAAAACGTGACCCTGGTATCTAGCTCCAGCCCTGATGCGCGAGGTGTGTTGTCTCCCCACATAGGCTCTCAAGGTGCCTGCCTGGAGTTGGTGCGCCTCCAGGAGATTGACATCTCTGCTCTCTGCATCCACGCTGCTTGTGTGGTGTCTGTCTCGCTTACATCGCTGAGGGCAGAGACGAGTCGCCCACCACCCTCGAACGCCCGCCTTACGTGCTGGAAGCGCCACCGGAAAAAGTCTCGCCTTGAGGAGGACATGGAAGAGGACGTGATGCTGGGTGAAGAGGAGGAGCTGGAATCGGAAGAGGATGAGGGCGGCACGGAAGGGGGGTGGGGAGAAGGGGAGCTGGAGAGCATCGTGCTGAATGTGAGTGGGCGCCTCATGATGGTCCAGCGGGACCGCGGCGTGGAGGTGGATGAGGAGGGAGGGGAGAGAGATGTCACCAATGGGGAGGGAGAGTGGAATGGATCTGGTGCTGTGGTACCTCCATTCCGGTGGGTGGGAGCCCAGCAGGGTGCCACGGCACATGGAGGGAGTGTGGATGGGGAGCTGGTTGGTGCAACGGTGCTTGCCTCTGGCGTGGAGGGCGTTTGGGCCCCGAGGGGGAGCGGCAGGAGGAAGCCTCAGCTGCGGCAGGCATTATGGCTGTATTGTGGTGCCGCAGGGGCGAGGGTGTGGCTACCCCTCCTCCCAAGACCAGGGCGCAGGGCCGGCCATGAGGGGGCGCACTCGTTCATGGCCAAGAGGATCATGTTACCATTCCAACTGCGAATCTACCCGCTGGGTGAGTCTCAGAGTCACACTCCTCTCCTCCTTAGCCAGTCAGTGATCCGCTGGAACACTGACTGGAACGTGCACCTTTATGTAACTTAATGCCCCTTGGCACAAGCAGGTTGTCTGCTAAAATACTTTAAGAGGTTAAAAATTTTCAATAAAATACATCCCATCCTTCCAACTTTGTAATTCTTCTCCATTGATTCATGAAAAAGATAAGTTCATGCATAAAGAAACAATGTGACAATGGTGAGATTCAACTCGCATGATAACTATCAATGAAAATTATCATAAAATGCAAGGTCCGTCCATGAAGGATCCAGCTATGCAATACTTTAAGGAAAATAACCCACTTAGAAGTACTCTCCTTGGGATCTCACACTAATCCCAGCATCTCTTCCACTTTTCAAAATAATCAGCAAAGTCCTTTTATCGGAATGGTCGTCAGCTGCATCATCGCATTCTCTTTTATCTCATTAAATGTCAAGAATTTCATGCTGCAGTTGCAGGAGACTTGCTCCAAGCTGTGAACGATGACCCAGGTTTTCTGAAAAAGGTCATAAATGGAAGTAAGTCATGGGTCTACAGCTATGACCCTGAAACAAAAGGCCAGTCTTCCCAACAGTGGGTTGAAGAGATAAAGGAGAATGCGACAAGGCAGCTAGTGACCATTCTAGAGAAGGACTTTGCCAATTGTTTTAAAAAGTTGAAAAGGTACTGGGATAAGTGTGTGAGGTATCAAGGGGAGTACTTTGAAAGGGAATGCCTCTTAATTGTTCTAAGTAGCCTATTTTTCTCAAAATATTGCATGGCTGGATAGTTTCCAGACAAACCTCATACATTCTGAAAGCAAATGAACAGGGGCCTTCTGCAGAGACTTATTAGATATGATAGATGAACTCATATGACTGCTTAAGTTACTAAAGCCGTTTCTTTAATAGATGAACTTAAAATTATGTACATTGAAGTTTCAACATTGCACTTTTTGATTGTACCTATATCTCAATTTTATGCTTCCTCACCTTTTGTTGTCCCTGTTACAATAGGGAATGTGATGCCCCAAATCATAATTTTATCCATTTGTTAAGAGCATTAATTCACATAGTTTTCTTGCACTAATCAATTGGCAAAATATATCATCTCATAGCTGCACATAATAGGAGTGTTTAAGATTAATAGATGCTCAAATGAATAGAGTAGATGATTAAAGTAATCAAAACTACTAGATCCAATAGAAAAGTTAGGATGATCACCTAAACTTTCCTAGTGAATCAAGAGAAAAATCTAATTAGAACTTGAATAGTTATGATGATTTGGCAGAAACGTGGCAAATTCTGTTTTCAAATTGAAATCAAACAAAGGGTAAATTATAATTTACTTATTAATTTTAAGGTGTTCCTATCCTTAGTTGTGTTTATACCACTGGTTAATGTGACTGAATTTTTTTAAATCTTTTCTTTTCAAATACCCAACCTTAATTCGCACCATGGACATCAGCCATCCTCTTTGAAGATGCAATACTGTTGGGAGCTGAAAGTGATACAACTGTTTATTCAGCTGACCCATCTCTGCCTTTCTCACTTCCATTTTGTTTAGTCGAGAGAACCGTACGTAATGGGTTACAGTTTCTGACAGCAATGCTTTTGACTTTCAATCATTATCGAGCATTAACAAAGTTCATGCATTCACAAAATCCTCCTTGAATGCCATTATTGAGTGGATAAATATATAATTTTGATGATGTGGCATAATTTTGCATAAATATTTCATTGAAACCTTTCAATGATGGGGTGGTTCGTTTTGCGTACCACTTTTATTCATCTTTAGCAATATCTGGAAGAGTTAAAATGAGTATATATCTGGGGACTTTTGGTCAGACGGGATTGAGTGAAAAGGTGTAGCCCATCTTCAGTGGGCCTTATATTTACATTCATCCAGATGACTTAACATTAACATAATACTTACCCATTCCTTCAGATGTGTCACCAAACTTTTAATATTTTTTTGCCAGAGTCCACTTTAGTGACTATTATCTGTTATAACGTGTGATTTATGTTTGGAGGATTTTGCTGGCTCCACAAACTGTTCTAATCTACTTTTTCGATGCAATCTAATGTAATGGATATTGTATTCCATTTGTTTGCAGAGCCAGGTGTACTTGCACCAGATTCTCCGTCAGCTGCTTCGTCGCAATCTGGGCTTCCATGCTTGGGAGATAGCACGTTCGTGCACTGCACTCCCTTACTTCCCACATTCGCTTGAACTCCTGCTCCACGAGGTGATGAGTCATTCCATACTCACAGCCCATTTATTTCTGCCGCTTTCTCCTCTCCTCCCCATCTCTGCCTCAGTATGAGTTTCTGTCTCCATATATCAGGGTCTAGTTTAGTTAGCTAGATTTTTTTAGCCCTTTGTGATCACATCTCCCTTAGCAACTTGTGTTAAGCTGTGAGGAGTGACCACAGTGGGTCAAATAAAGTTTGAAGGAGGAGGCATCCGAGTCATTATAAGTTGCAGTTAAATAGCTAATTGAGCCACAGAGTTATTAAAATACCTAGAATAGGAGGAGACAACTGAAATGTGAATGCTACATTCCAGATTTTAATATGTTGTTAAAATAAAAATTCTGTGATTTGAATGCTAATGCCAAGGGAATAAATCCAACCTCTCATCACTATAACAGGGGCAAGACATTAGAAATTGACAGCTTTTCTGCTGATTAATCACTAAAGATGTGATTAATGCCTCTCTCCATCATATGCAATGCTAATTCATTTGGGGCATAATAGTTCTGTTGCCTCAAGTCCATTTTTGTTTTTATTTGTTCCTTGGACTTACTTGTTTGACCAACAGTTTTTCTTCTTCAATGTTCCTATGATATAAACTTTGTTCTTTTGCATGAAAATAAAGGAATGAATGAAACAATAGGCACAACTGTTCTAAGAACTCAAAAATGTTACAGCAAAGAGATAACTACTAGTTGCTGAATCATGCATTGCCATAACCTTTGTGATGGACAATATTTCATTTGATAGAGATTTGAAGTCCTGAAATGACAAAACTAGAACATAAAAGAAATCAACTTTTTAAACATTTTATTGACACGTTTTCACTGTCAATGGTTACTGTAATCATATAGAAACATGAAATTAAAATAAATTAAGAATATGTTGTTGTAAGACAAAAAATATGTGTTAACAAAATAATGTATTCAAAATTTCATATGTATGAGGGTGATCTGAAAAGTTCTTGACCTCGCCCATCGATGGAATCACTTTAACATAATTTTTTCTCTCATGTTTTATTTTTCTCTGCAAATTTTTTATTCTTACATTAAAATTTTATTTGATCATTGCTTTAGCCCATGTAAGAGACCTTTGCGTTATTTTTTGATGACTCAAAAACTAACTGAAATCATTGGTTGTTCTGGCCGCAAGGTGTTGGAGGAGGAGGCAACAAGTAAAGACCCTCTTCCGGATGCCCTGCTGCCGGGTGTGGTGGAATTCATTGGCGAGTTCCCACGGGAGAGGCCACGGTGCATCGTGCAGTGTGCAAGAAAGACAGAGGTGGCGCTGTGGCCTTGCCTCTTTGCCGTCGTTGGGAGACCGCGCATCTTGTTTGAACGTTGCCTGGCAGCTGGCCAGCTCCGAACGGCTGCCTCCTACCTCATAATTCTACAAGTGGGTGCAAATATCTTGCCGAGAGTTCACTTTTGCCACTGGCTCTATTACACTGCCCTTTATCTTTAGTTTTCATACTTCCCTGTGCCAACATTTGAAGTCCTTTTTTTCCATATTGTTTTCTGTATGGGGTGATTTTCGCTAAGAGTCATTCTTGTCCCCATGGCCATCCTAATATTGGCACATGCTGTCTTAAAGTGAACATATGAATAGAGTTGATGACATTATTTTCAACGTTTTCAAAATGGGGAATCTGTAATGGTAGTTCTGTGCTCATGATCAGGCTCCTGGAGTAAAATGCCACTTAAATCGTTGCATGAAATAAATAATAATAATTTGTGATAATTGTGATTTTTTTTTGGAAGTCCTTTACTTGTCATGTGAATTAGTTTCAAATTGTCAGTATGGCTGCCAAAATTCAAGTTTTAAAACCTGAATTAAGTGTATTTATGGTAAAAATTTGGTTTGAATGCATGAGTAAAGGTGTTAAAAGACTTGTCTCTTGACAAGGAAGAGTAAGAGTCTCCGAAATAGAAGAGCATTAGGAAAGTGACTAGGTTGACAGAAGTGTTTCAAGATAAAAGAAAAAATGTTCCCATGGATACTAAGAAAGTCTTTTTAACTGTGCATATCCTGAAAATTAATAACAAAAAGGGTGTAAGGAATAGCATATCTGGGTTTATATGTTGGTGTCAGTGTTAAGCTTGCATTTTTAAGAATTCTTTCATGTCTTGTTTAGAACTTGGAGAGTTCCTCGGTGAGTCGTCAGCATGCCACACAGCTGTTGGATGCCGCCCTTGAGCAGGGGCGGTGGGAACTCTCACGGGACTTGGTCCGTTTCCTGCGTGCAATTGGTTGGTTGATGACCCCTGACACTCATGTTTTTTTTAAATTCTGTCATTAAGATCATTTTTTAATTATTGCAGTGTTCACATTTACTCATTTTTTTAAAGCCATAATTAATTTTTCTTAAGTTTGTGGTCTATAATTAATTATTTTTTTCACCTTTTCTTATGAAATCGCTTGAATTCTACCTATTTTCATTTTAATAGTTGTTCTTTGGTCATGTATTTTGATAATGATTGACATGTTTTTGATTGAATTTGAACTGAATTTAATTGTTATGTCATCAATGCAATATCACCCAAGAGATTTTCATAATTTTTAAGTAAAGTTCAACCAGGAATGAGCAATTTTGTTGTAAATTTTCTAAAGAAATCTTGAGGTGCTTACATCAGGGACACTGATGTGATTGCTCAAGGTCACTTACATAACCCTGACACATGGTTTCTAATGATCCTTCACTCTTGTATGATGCTAATAGAAAAGGGCCTAAGTACTAAGTTCTCTTTTACCATCTGTCTCCTTAGTTATTGAATGTCATCTCGGTAAAATTGTATCATTCCCCTTTCAAAATGAAAGTGTACTAATAGTTCAACTGAAAGAAATATGTTAAACGACCTAGATTAAGATCATACTCACTTTTTTGTTTTAAAGTATCCTAGACAACATTATTTGTTGAATAAGTGACATAATAATAAAGACAATGGGTAGCAATAGATAAGAGGCAAGGATGAGAATATTGTGTTGAAACCACAATGAATTTCCATGGGTTACACTTCAGATTTTTTTTGTTTATTTACCGTCCCACTTTGATGCATGATTGGGCTTTGAAGAAGCCATTTCTCAAGGCTGCAATTTTCATTTCTACTAATTCTTGTAATATTGATTAGTTAGGTTTCTTGCACAATTATTTCCCATTAAATTTATTATCATTGCACACTTTTAGTGATGATATTGCCACTAGGTTGCATGATAATGTTTTGTGTAAGTGAGCTGAGAGTTGCCTTTTGCTTGTTTCTCTGCAGATCCCACGGACGTGGAGTCACCTCGAGCATCATTCTCTCTCTTGCCGTCCAAATTTGGGGTTGGGTCACCCCATCCGCCCACGCCCGCCGTCTTATGCCCCAATGAAGAGGACCTCTCCCTACTGCTGGGCACGATGCAGGTCAGTGCATGCTTACTCCACTCTCAGCCTCCATGCATGATCTGGAGATAGATGTAAACAAAAAATTCCGAGACCGTAAACTTGATTGGCACTAAGTGGTGAGAAAGAAAAGGGAAAAAACAAGGGGGAAATAGGGAATACAAACTAGGTTACTTGGGTGTGTTTGAGAAACAGTGACCCACGTGTACGTCAATCACACACAAAAGCCAAAATAAATAATAAAAATAATAAATAATAAAAGAAACTTACAACCACTCGATCACTAGGGTGTATTAAGAAATAACTGTCCCTTTCGTAAATCAAATTCGGACCCTGAACGTGTGAGTATTTGTGAATCGCAAAGGTCCTTGTTTTCGAGCACGCCTGAGTGATTGAGTGAATAAGTGAGAGTGTGCGTACATCCGTGTTAAAGTTTTATATTAATCTGTGTGATTGATGGGTCAATGGCATAGGAGGGATCCTTGTAAACCCTGACTGAGTGAGTGTGTGCGATTCACAAAGATGAATTCATCACACCCGAGTGACTGTGTATTCACGTAAGTCATTTCTGTTTCACTACATCCTTTTATAATTTTCATTTATTTGTGTGATTGACGGGTCACTGACATAGGAGGGATCCTTGTAAACTCTTGATTGTGTGTTTGAATGTGATTCACGAGAGTGACAGTAAAAATCATTCACCTTGACCGGGATTCGAACCCAGATCCCTCGATATCCGGCCGAGTTAAGCCAGTTAAGCTACCAAGGCATCCTCTTAAACTCTGAAATTTTGTGGGCTTTAAAGGAACAAGATGTTATGACGAAATATCGTACATACAATATCACAGGCATTCGTAGTTGTGCGCGACGAGCCACAGTCCACAAGGTTAAAGCCAATTTCAGTAACAGCTGGCAAACAGTAACTTTGCTTAACTGGCTAAATCACTCGGCCGGATATTGAGGGATGACTCCATTAAAAGTTACTGTTGCGGCATCTCCCGCAGTTTCTTTGAAATTTGTCTAAGGTATGAACAGCCTAAGTGTTTGAAATTGGCTTTAACCTCGTGGACTGTGGCGCATCGCGCATGACTATGAATGCCTGTGATATTGTATGTACGGTATTTCGTCACAACATCTTGTTCCTTTAAAGCCCCCAAAATTTCAGAGTTTAAGAGGACGCCTCGGTAGCTTAACTGGCTTAACTCGGCCAGATATCGAGGGATCTGGGTTCGAATCCCAGTCAAGGTGAATGATTTTTACGCTCTGAAATTGTTGCATTGTAAAGCTCAAAAAGAAGCTCGTGTCAATTGGTGCAAAGAAATGCTCAAGAAATACAGTCGTGGTGAATCAAAAGCTGTGGATAACATCTACACAGGTGATAAATCTTGGATCTATGCGTATGAGCCCAAAACAAAACAGCAATCCACTGTATGGGTCTTCCAAGACGAGCCTAATCCAACAAAAGTGATTTGTGCATGAAGCACATCGAAGCAAATGATCACCTGTTTCTTCGGAATAACTGGACATGTGGTAACTGTACCATTAGAGCAACGTAGAACCATGAATTGTAAATGGTATACGAGCATTTGTTTGCCAGAAATGCTTGGTGAAATATGGAAAAAGAAGCAGCACATATGATCATTCTTCATCATGACAATGTAAGCTCTCACAGATCGGCTGAAATAACTACCTATTTGACTGTCCAAAATGTCAAAATGATGGGTCATCCTCTGTACAACCCTGATTTAGCACCAAATGAATTCTTTTTATTCCCGTTTATCAAGAAAAAATTGCGTGGCCAACTTTTTTTGGCACCTGAAGAAGCCGTTGATGCATTCAAAAACCATGTTTTGGAGGTACCTCAATCAGAGTGGAAAATGTGTTATGAAAATTGGTTCGCGCGCATGCAAAAGTGTGTATTGTTTATCATGGAGAATACTTGGAAAAACAATAAAGGCGTTTTCAACAATAAATTGCTGTCTTTTCATTATTATCCTCAAAATATAAATAGCAACCTATCATAATGTTGGTCAGTCCTAACTACATTAATTATCAATTATTAATTGCCACCAATGCATGGCACTCTTCAGGAAAAACTCAAATGTAAATTCCAGCAGAGGGTCTAAATTTGGTAGGTCTGAACTGGTTTTTTTCTCTTCCACTTTGTTTGATGGGGAAAGGTGTCGAGGGGCCGTAGTTTCAGCACCACATCCACTCCCAAGACCCAGGGCTGGGGTGCTGCATCTTCAGACCCCAAGGCTACCGGGTCGTCATCGGGTCCCGAGCCTTCACCCCAGACTCCCATGCCACCGCTCTCCTCTGCTGGAATCAAGGCTGGCCATCGCGAAGTGATGCGCTCGAACAGCGAGAGCCGTTCGGTGGGGGGCAGCTCAGGGGGTGGGGGTCTCACTGAGCGAATCCGGAAGAAATCGGAGCCGGGCAGTACTGCTTGTTCTCAGCAGCGGAGGGAGGAGGAGGAACCGTACCTGGACCTCGTCTTGCAGCGGCACGCCAGGAAGCTGCTCAAGGCGGGTCGCCTGGGTGACCTGGGTCGTCTCTCAGCCTGGCATGCACCCTACTTTGGCCTGGTCAGCTGGCTGCGCAGTGAGAAGGAGGGTGCAGCCCGCCTGCCGCACCCTCCGGAGGTGGCGCTTCGGTCGCTGCATGCCAACCTGAGGTGGCCATTCCCTGATCCTCCACGCTCCCCATCCAACGCACCTTGCCCGAATCTGCCCTCGATGGCCACCAAGCTGGCGGGAGATTCCCGTAAGTGACTGGGTTTTGGTGGGAATGGGAGCTTCTTTGCCTGTCACCTTATTCTCTTGGAAAGCTAATCTCCATGGCATGGAAAGAAGCACCCTATCTTACTCTTTAAAAAGCATTAGTGATCATGTACAAGATATGATCATGATACAGATCACGTACAGATCATGATATACCTACAAATGTCAAGGTGAATATTGGAATGAATTTGTAAAAAAAACTTCTATTCATCAGCAATCATAATTCCTTATTCTGTTCCTCATTTTCTACTTTTTAAAGCAAGTGGTTTAGAAACTTAGTGTGCTATGTAATGAACAGAATTTCTGTTTTTAATACTTATGTAGAGTACTTAAATGATGAAACATTATTAGTTATTAGAAATAGATCTACATTTAATTTAAATTAATTAAATTTCAAAAATTTATAAAATTTACATTTCATCGCCTATATTCATCAACAATTTGTGTTTTAAGAATTCATTTTTATTGCCATGTTTCATCCTGTCTTAGATATCTTGTATCAACTGCAAAATAAACTATTCTTAAATCTCCCCACCATAGTCTTAACTGCATCTCTTGTTCAAGAGCATAAACCATACCATTTTTGCTCCCAGGGTCATCATCATCTGGTATCCATTCGCTGCCGACTCCAATAGATGAAGGCGTTGGCAATTTTGATGTAAAGAGGGGTTCATTGCCAGGTGCTAAAACATCACAAGCTCTCCCAGCAGCCATCACTGCAGAAGTGTACCCCATGAGGCATGCTCAAGTTCTGGAAGCCCAGCTTATGCCACACCACGTTTCATCCCCAGGTAATATCCCCCCATGTGCCTGTGGTTTCCCAATGTCTCTCTCCAATACACAGGAAAGAAGATGATGGGAATCATCCCCAAGTACTATGATGCTTGGGAACATGGGCTATGACATTTTTGAGAATGTCAAGGGTTTGATGATTTTTGTTATCATTTTCTGTCGTTCTCCCATTGAAATGGGTCACTATTAGTCATATTTTATTAAAAAAGCTTAAATCGCATACCAGTTGCTTTGTTCCTCACAGAAATAGTATAACAAGTTCACAGCTAGTGAAAGCAAGCAAAAAAATTAAAAATTTTTAATTACATTTTTACAATTAATAAATAAAACATTAAAATGAGGAAAGTATCTCAGTTAAAATCGTTGCTGAATTCAAGGAGCCTTACAAGATATAGCGAACCAATCTTCATTTCAAATGAATGAGCAGCACCGACCCCATACCAAGGACTAAGTTTGTTGCACATACGTGTATAACTCCTTTAATTGGCCTTGTCTCCTCCTTGTCTCCTCCTTGTCTCCTCCTTGTCTCCTCCTCGTCTCCTCCTTGTCTCCTTCCATTTATCCCTCCACGTTCCTAACAGTATCAATTTATGACCATTTTGAAAATCATTTTTTTTACCAAAAATTGATTTTGGAATTAGGTCGAGTCAGTGGAGGGGGGCTAGATTTGTCAAACATTGTTATGGCCAACGCAGCAGCGTACCTACTTTGCTACAATTTAGGTTGGGATTCTTGTGCACAGTGGTATTTAATATATAGATTAAACTTATTAAAAACCTTTAAAGATGGGCCCTTTTCCAATGACATCAAGAACATTACACGAACCCCAACATATTACGGTCGGAGGGATCACAAATATAAGACTAGAGAGATAGACTGCAAGACTGACAGGTTTAAAATGTCATTTTTTCCAAGAACGATAAGAGACCAGAATACTTGTAGTCCAAATCCCCAAGGGGTCATTTCAACACAATAAGCATTAATGTACAGGTTAGGGACTGCACGTGGATATATGTATTGTTTTTTTGCTACAAGTTCCTCCTACCTTCCCCCACCTATTTGAAAAACCCCAACCCCCTCATCCCTTCCCCTTTCCTCCTGGTGCTACACCCCCTGCCACACACCTTTTTAGTGGCTCGCAGGGTATTTATGTAAATGTAGAACAGTTTCATTGTGTGCAACAAAATGCTTCGCCTTGTGCCTATACACTTGTGGTTGCAACAAAATGTGTATCGTTTTCTTCCTCAGCTGACAAGTTCTCAAGAAGTGATATTTTTCATGAGATCAAACTGCTGCTGCCCTCGCCACTGTTATTAGCCTCTTGTTTGGATGTGTCATTTTAGTGAAATGGCACATCACTATTTTTTCAGGATATTTCAGGTTTTATATTTATTCAGTTTTCATTTTATGGAATATCTGTGATCCTCTAAGGAGGAGGGCCCACTGGTTATAATTCGAGATAACAAAAGAATATCTGACCAGGATGATGTATAACATTTGATATTCTCCACTTATTTGTTTATACTTCAGGCACACATGGTCAATTATATTACATGCCCAGTATTACAATGACACTACGAACTTTTGCATGTTCTTTCTGACGTTGAAGTCACTAATTATTGCTTATGAACAAGTATTTAACAAAACATAAGCTTGGATGGTGATGTGGTACACTCTGGAGAACTTAAAATATTTCTAGGAAAACCATGGAAAACTCGGGGAAATCCTTTATAGTTGAATATTGGATATTCTATGGATAATACCTTAAAAAATAAAATTCATTGAGCACAATAATAGAATATGGGAAATTTTCCCGACTCTATTTATGAATTTAAGAAATTCCAGTATTTCAAATTATGGCGGTAAAAATCATTTATATGCGATTGGAAAATGATAAGTAATGTGATGTGTTCACCATCAGTAAGTCCTGTGTGCCACTGTGAAGGTGTTTTTGTGGATATGGTGACATCATTTAAGGGCTAAACAGGACCCATGTTGTTGGAAAATGGTTGACTTTCATGGTACAGTACTTTCCTCCTTTGTTTTTTTTCAGAGGAGAGGAGCTACCGCAGTGAGGAGAGCTCGTGGTGGGGGGACGACGGGGGAGAGGAGGCCCTCTGGGGCAGGGATGTCATTGGCATGATGATGGAGCCGTGTGCCGAAGTGGGCATGAGCAACGGAGGGGAGGAGGTTGAGGGCATTGAAGAGTCGAAAGTGACGGCCCTTATAGGCAGGGCAGCGCTGGAGGGTACAGAGGCCCAGCCAACATCAAGGGCAGAGGTACAACTCCGTTACTTGCATCAGCTGTTTGTGGAGGCAAGGTGCTTGGAGTGGGCGCTGGTGGTGGCCGTGGCACTGAGGGATGCTGGTGCTTTGGCACACACGATCAGGGCAGCCCTGAGGCCCCCATCTCCCTCCTGCCCCTCTCCAGAGATTGAGGCGGCCCGTTTACGGGACATCCTGACTGCTCTCTATCAGTGGAGTGCCTCACAGTGGTATGTTTCTTCCATCTCCGTCAACACTTCCCATACCGAGAGTGTCATATCCTTTGCCTTCCCATGCCATGAATGACAGCCAACAGAGGAGAATGCAACCTTAGAGCCTCAACTTTCAATATGGGCCGGAAACAGAGCCCATTCAGTTCAATGATGTTTTTTTTCGAGTAAAATGGGGGCCGAGATGCTGGCCTGTCAAAATGCAATGCATTAACCCCCACGTTCCAAGAATGGAATCCTTTGAATGGCACTACCATGAATATTGTATCGTATCTTGGCCATTAAAAAGCGGTACACATGACCAAAAATACCCTTGTGGTGCAAAAAATGACTACTGAACTTTTAATTATTTTTTAGTAGGCGGTCAATTAATAAGTAAGCATCGTTTCTATAGTTTCAGGCTCAACTTTGTGGAAGTTCAAGTTCATCAAATTAATAACACAATGCATATATCCATTGTTCTTTCACAGACAGTTAAAAGAACAGTGGATATATACACATTTTGTTATTAATTTAATGAAGTAAGCATGGTATTCCTAACAGGTATTAATCCTCATCAAAATTGCTTTCCAGGTTATTTTTTCTTTTTGAAGTTCTCTGTTTAGCCATTAAATCCTCCCATCAAGTAATGCCAGAATTTATCTCGTAATAGTATTAGCAGTTGTTATTGGGTGAGATGGTGGACAGCTGAGGAGGTCACTTGTGTCATTAGGGATTTATGTGGCCAAGATGCTATAGTGGAAGAATTTTCAGGGATTTGAGGTGTTGAAGAGAAGCTGGCATTTTAGCATTAACCCACTCTCAGTATCAAAAGGCGACTAAGAGGGTCATTTGTTATGTAATCTGTTATTAATTACTTGAGAGCTGTACAAATGTCGACTCTTTATGATGTGTAACTTTCTCTATTGTTTCTCCCTTTGCAGCCTGGTGTACAAACCGTTCTTGTCATTAGTCTATGGTCACGTGGCTGTGCTGTCGAAACATGCTGTGGGGGTGCCCTCGATGGATGAACCGAGAGCCACAATGCAGACCGGTACATTGTGTGTGGTGCCCGGTGCCCACCAGGGTAGTGGCCTCTTGGCTCGGCCATCCATACCACGATCCCTCGAGTGCCCCATCCTGAAGCCACTGGTGGGCATGACTGGCGAGGAGATGGCCAAGCGGGCCGTCGAGAGGGATGTGTCGGAGAGGTCTGTGACGACGGCATCTGTGACCCACCCGAAGAAGGGGTGTGGAGGGGGGGAGTGGGAGGCAGGGAGTGCAGGGGTGTTGGTGGGGACCCCTGGCATGGCAGAGGAGAGGGGCGGCAGGGGAGAGGTTGGTGGGAAGAAACCCCTGGAGCTGTGCGAGGAGGAAGAGGAGGGATACAGTGAAGAGGAGGATGAAGACGTGGGCAGCGGAGGCAAGGGCTCCAGTCGATTGGCATGTGTCGTGTCCTAGCGTGACCCCGCCTGCTCCATTGTTTCGGGTGATATGATGTACGTCCACCATCAAGTCCGGTCCTTACGTTTCCCTCCCTTTGATTTTACTTGGTACACGCAAAGAGACAAATATGCGGTGTTTGTAATTATAGAGTAAATTCAACACATGAGCAATATGTCAGTGCATGACTGCTAATTTTTTTTGGTCTCCCAGCATCATGTTTGTTGATGTCGACTCCATGTAAATATACATTAACATATACACACACATATATATATATATATTTTTTAAGAGGATTATGTGGGCCTATTCCCTATGGAGAGAGGCTTTGAAATACCTAACTCATGAGTACATAAAAAGAAAAAAAGCAGCAATAATATGAAATAATATAGCATGAAACCATATACATGAGCATATGCTTTAAAAAATTCGAACACATATATGAATAATTTTGAAGTGTCTTCCTATTATCCTGTCATTTCCTCTTGCTCTCCTCTTTCCTCTTGGGCATCTAGCATTGTAAATATTTAAATACTTTCTTCCTTTATGCTCATGTTACAATGAAATCTCGTTATCCAACTACTTATTCAATCAGCTGATACCTTGTGTGTAAATTTTGGGTATTGATGCAGTCTCAGTGGATTGGCTTATGTTGCAATTAAGCCATTGACTTGGTTTTTTCTGCAAGGACTTCATTAAGAGTGATATTTATTTGTAACTTTGTGTGAAGATGGCTTCCCCTGAAATGAAACTTAATTCTTTATTACCATTTGAAATCACTCTGGATTGCCACCGTTCACATCAAATGGCATGAAAAAAACTACTCGTGAAGCTTGAGATTATACGTCCAACAAAAGAAATTCATGCATGGTTTCCAGTCAAGTTTTTCCTTAGGTTGTAATGGCATGACCATCACTAAAGCTTAGCACTGAAGAGCACTTAGTTGCTTTATTTTTTCATGCAAATTTATTCTCGTTGATTTTGATTTGGAACAATTGCTGATGCAACGTAATGCATTTCAGTAATGTTTCCAATCAAGTATATGAGCTCATAATAACTTAATATAGTGAGTAACATGATATTACATAGAAAAAATATTAAAAATCAATGGCCATTACATAATAAGAGTTATAGAATTGTAGGGTTTGAAATTAACTCGGAATAAAAAAATTATTACGCTGTTTTAAACTCATTGTCAATGAAAGTTATTATTAATGTGTATATAAAATTTCTAATTTGATTAGGATTTGAGGTCCATTTTTTAAAGCGTCCATGTGCTGGTGACCCAGTTGTTCATTATAGCATTTGTTATCCTTGACTCTGTAAATCTGTTACATTTTTGATCGTGCTCAAACGTATAGAAAATAAGTGGAAGGAAATAACTAAGAAATAGGGTTGTGTTGTGAGATGTGTATCTATTGGTCTACAAATTTAAGAAGCCTTGTAATGAGAGAGACGTTTTGGTGTGTCGTTGTTTTATTGTAGAATGTTATCCAATCTCTAAAAATAATTCATTTTGATAACTCTCTAGTGTGAATGACTGTTTAAACGAGATTTCATTGTACGTAATTACTCTTGGTTCTGGATATATATTTGTGTCTTTAGATACAAGTAGCCATAAGTATGATGGGTATACATATTTTTAATATTGAAATGGTTATCATATCACATGAGTGCTGTTTTGATGATACCTGTGAATTTGAAATGACCTTGGATGTAGCAGAACTAATTTTTCTCAAGCACTGCCATGAAAAGATGTTGGTCCATTTGTATTTCTGTGTGAAAGAAGTTCCTGTGGGATTTTTTTTTGGAAAGAGTTAATTAGATATGATGCAAATAAACGATAGGTAGGTGCCAACTTGTGAATACATTCTTTGAGGGGGGGGACTCAGGAAATACTATATTTAGGACAGGAAGGGGTAGAGTTTATAGGCTGCGTTCATCTAATATGTTATAGGTAAGAAAATAATTCAGGAAGGTGTAAATCCCTCGTTTCACAATCTCACTTCATTGTCAAATCATACCATGCATACAGGGATAGGAATTGGAATTATCTCCGAGTAATAAGACTACATTTACATTAATGAATCATTAAATTTAATTTCTCTTTTATTCAAGTCTTTATCATTGTATTTATTTTGTATTATTTATGAGATGCATTATGTCTACTTAGGTCACAGATGGAGGATTTCATTCGGGAGGAACGTCATGTAACCTCGTTAAATTTTATTTGATTAATGTTTTTGTTCATTCAGAATTGTAGATGTGTGTATAAATTTTTTAACAAGGAATTTTGACGTTTCTATTTTGTGAATCGGCTGTCGTCTGTCATTTATTTGTGGATCAGTTACTATGACTACTTGGGATCAAATTAGTGTTGGCTTTCTTCGTTTAATATTAATTTAATTATTCCTTTTTTCAGGTTGTGTGTGTGTGTGATGAATTGATGCTTAGTGAGGGAAATATTTTTCAGTGAATTTAAAAGTGTGTGTATGTCCTTTGATCATGTGTGTTTCACTTGAATGACCCGAAAATGTTCATCAATATGTTCTATCAACATTTATAAATATCAGTGGCCAAGAAAAAGTGGCTTGATCCGGTTAAGGTATAGATTTTGCATTTTTCAATTTGCAGAAGACATATTTTTGCATTTTTGATTAGCAGATTGAAATAATATCTTTCGTGCCATTGATTTCCCTTCTCAAAATTATAACATTTCAAATCAATCAAGCACAATACGAACAAAACAAGGAAATGTTAACATCGTTTGTTGGCAGTTTCCCCACCAAAACCCATGGTCTTAATTGAATAAGGACATAACAGATGCAAGGTCTTCATTGAATGAAACATTTTCCAATTCAGTGTAACATACCTAAAATATAACAAGTCAATTTGATGAAGGTAGTGCCAATTTAGCATGCCACAAATCTAAAAATGTGTCCATTATTTATGTGGTATGGCTAATGGTATAGAGAGGGAGATGCATAGTTTTACAGTAATTTTAATTAGTAAGTCAAGTGTTTAAATCACATTCTTAAGGTTGGAGGCTAGCAGAATTTTGGTTCCATTGAATGGTTTATTATGACAGACTTCAAATGAAAAAACATGGTATTATGAGATTAAGATGCAGCTGATTGACTAGTAGCGATTCACCTTTCTTGTTTTCTTTATGATATTAGGAGAATTAACTTAAATGTAGTTCATAAAACATCCACTCCTTCCATATTGTAACTTTGGAAGACTTAATGATGAAATTTTTAATCACTAAGGCATCAATATCTGAGAGATGACATCAATATCCAGCATTTAATCTAATTTTTCTTTATTTCATCTTGTACATTTTTCATGAGAGAGACTAATTTATATTTAAGTCAATCTGGATCATTAGTTTTATGTGTGCATATAGTGCAATACTCAATTGTAATCGATTTTAGTGAGATTGTTGTAATGACTTTATGCAGTAGCAGTGTCATCAACAGATACTGAATGCTCTCATCTTTCTTCAGCGACTTCATTTATTTTTAATGCGTTTTTAAAAATATTATTTATTCCCATTTTAATGAAACGGAAAACATTTAATAATGTCCGAATGAAGGACACGTTTTAAAGGAGGAACTGATGTCACACATTTTGTTGTGTAAACTGCTTATTATGTGTGGTTGTGAAATTGCATTATACTAAGCATCTGTCATTCGATTCATGGAAGCAATGAAAATATTTTAGCTGTCTTCTTTAAATTTTAAATATGTTATTGCTGATTGCATCGTTTTCATGAATTGTAATTGTGTCTGCTTGAAATTCTGGTGTAATTTTGTTAGGTAATTTTATATACAGTATTGAAGCTTAAACAGCAAGACACAGTCCCCTGTGCTATGTCAAAAGGAGTGGCAAATTTCGACTGTGTTGGGCTTTGTTCAGAAGTTACTCTGGTAAACATGGCTCACTTAAGATTTACAGGAAGAAATGGGAGATTGTATTGAAGTTAACGTGCGATGGGGCATTGTTTATTCATCCAGATATTTATTTATCTTTCAATTTAATGGAATGTATTATTTTATACATGGTCCTCTAAATATTTATAAGCATTGAGAAATGGTGTTATGAATTTTATTCCCATGTTGAATTTGGAGATGGAAATAGATTAATGTTTATAGCTAGGTTTTGCATTTGTTGTGGTTGTTATTGCTAAGATATCTTTGAGAAGAAGGGGTGGCAGTTGTATTACATTCCACTGCACTGTTATTGCAGTGACACTTGTTGAAATGACATGCTTCTCTCACTGGGCTCATCTGTAATGTTTTTAACAGCTGTTGTAAAAATTAACATATCACCCATGCCATCATGTGTTTATGGAGATGAAGTACAGAGTTATTTTCCAGACTGGCAAAATTGTTGCTGCGTTAAGTTAGCACTTCATCTAACCTTCCCTTCCAATGATACTCATCCATTCAAGAATGCTCAGTAAACTAATATATTTTTATGTAGAAAGAAGAAAATAAAGGTATTTTTACAGCATTTTTACCAAATTAATCATTTTTTCCCCCATTTGATAATTCCCCTGTTTAGTGTTCCTTGTGTTTGGTATTTAAGTGGGTGGTTAGGATATTAAGTGTTACCTATCGTGCATTATCAATGGATAAGTTGTCCCAGTGTATTTAAATAAGGTTGAAATAACCACTGCCTTTCATTTTCTTTTGGCCAATGTGCAATATTTAGTTATCGGAGGTGAATATTGGGAATGTAGAGAATTTGCCTGGCCTGTTAATTGAGTACTTGTGTATGCTTCTCTGGTTTTCCTGTTGTACACTGAACACACCCAATCTGTTCGTCAAATTATAGGCTTTTAAACTATTTTTATGACCATGGATACTCTTCCATTTAACTTGCCTGTCTCGTATGTAAATGCTGTAAAGGGAAAACTTGAGCGTCCGTAGCATCCTCAGATTCCAACGTCTGCAATCCCAAATCTTTGTCAGCATTTAAAATTGGGAATACGTGTTCGACTTCTGCTCTTATTTTAATGCTACGTCAATATAATGCCATTATGGTGATCTTTTCGACCTGTACCTTTTTATTTTTACTTTAATTCGTTAAATGTGCATAATGAGAGGGTTTTATTTTCATCTACACATTACCCTGCAAGCCGCCGTAAGGACATGTGGGGGTGTTAGGTCACCATCCATCTTACATTACTTTATTTAATAAACGTCTTTAAGACATATTTCAAGAAACTGCGGGAGATGCCGCAACAGTAACTTTTAACGGAGGTATCCGCAAACATGCATTTCAATGCAATAATTTCAGAGTGCAAAAATCATTTGCCTTGACAGGAATTCGAACCCGGATCCCTCGATGTCCGGCCGAGTGCTTTAGCCAGTGTAGTTTTTTTCGCGGCGTCCTCTTAAACTCTGATATTTTTGTAAGACATGTTCCATGTTATATCACTCAAAAGAAGACCTACGTTTTTCAACTACAAACTACGCTAAACTTTCCTTGTGAGTTAGTGCATCTTATGCGCTACCCCCTGCTATGCCTCATCTGTACGTTGAACTCCTGAATGATTCAAATGCTTCCGACACGGCACATGAACAATATGTAAGTCATGAATGCCAACTCCAATTCCCAATGTACAATGTAATCTTTCTTTTCGGCTCAAAATCATGCTACCACGGTCAACTTGAGGAATGATTGAGTTAATGCTTAAATTTCAACTTTAAACTGTGCCCCGACCCGGTTCACCTCCAAATTTAGGTTCATCTTCATGTCATGTATACGAGTTAGATTTAAACAAGTTTTACATGTGCCCACTAGACAAGTTCTCAGGTATATTCACTGCAGAAGTTCTCGATTGTCAGGGAATAAAAAACTCACGTTAACCGATAACGATAGGGTAGACCCCCACCAGCCTAAGACAGGTCATGCAGAACTAGAGAGAAAGATTCTATTTACCCATGGTCATTCTGCTTAAGATCCCCACCCCTTGACGTCGATGGTAGGAAATGTGTCACCCTAATGTTGACAACGAGCCGAATTCAGCATTCCCTCTTCCGAGAAACGAGGGTAGCTTGAAAATACATCTGTTAACGGTTAGAGGATGTTTTAATATGCGATACATTAAATGTATTTTAGTTCTACTCGGTCATGCGGGAACAGTGTCCAACATATACGTAAAGCTATACACATTCCCCAGACGTTGCGGGTGGCAAGTGGCATTCTTGTTAGATGCAACCCTATAGTTACTATTCCATATTGCTAGTAGGAAGGGATTCTTGAGTGCGCTAGTTCTGGCCTCTTTCTCGATTTCTATAGTCACATTCCAAATGACCTAAGTATGTTGGAGAACGAATAATCAATGAGACCTTCGTGTGGAACCAAGCAGCCCTGAATTTATTGAATTAGTTAAACCTAGCGTTAAATCGTCTATATTCTGATGATTCCAAACCCAACTTTAGAAGCATTTCTGTGCCGCTTGCATTGTAACAGTTTTCAACGAATCGGAATACATCAAACCTTCTCAGATTACCCGAATCAGATATTTTTCCATCGGACTCGAAAAACCGCGCGCATATTCTAAATGGGGCCTAACGAGAAAGTGGTAGCCGCGTTTCTTCACCTTACATTCACTTCTACCAACAATGCGTCGAATGCATCCCAATGTTTTGCTTGATTTCCCGCATTAACCAATGTGGACACGCCCTTGGGGTCATTAGTTCTATCACGTAATCTTTTTTCCGACGTTATCCTTTTAAGAATGTTCTTAAACAAAGTGATTAACCGTATTTCAAATTCGTTATTCATTGCCTGATAATGGAACAGGTATGTCAAAGAGTTGGATGGCGTCACCTCAGTCGGAATACCTCTCGTATTGTAAGTAAACTTACGGCTTCCGCGACGTCCATTCAATGGATGTTGCATTCTGATTCCGGGAATTGCCATATCACCGTACCCTGCTGCCGGGGATCCTATATCGGTCTATTAGGAAGGTCCATTAGATGCAGAATTAAGGAGCACCGAAGGGGCACAGAAAAGAAGTAGTTCCGACTCTCGGCAATCGCCAAGCAAAGATTTCAACCGCGAGGACGGCTACACCCCGACTTCGACGTGGAAAAATTCGACCTTGCCGTCAAGAAACAGCCAATCAGAGCGCTCCGGGCCAGCCAGCTTCACCTGTAAATCGCGGCCAAATTCATTTCGACCTGAAGACGCCTACGGGACTGGGGGCGAAACTTGTCCAACAAGCCAACCTCTCGTTTAGTGTTGACAGAGGTCGTGAAGGAGTACGACAAACCCGTCACCCGGGGAGGTAACTGTCAATCGAGGGTGCTGTTCCACCGCTGCCACTCGATCGATCTCCCCTTCCTCTCAGCACCCTTGAGGATCAGGGATACGGACAAGTATCTCTCCCACCGTATCAGTACTGTATCTTGTGTGCATCGTACGAGAAATTCAGATTCCTCCAGGAGGGAGCCGTGTCCTTATCGAATCCTGGCGTGCCCCTGCTCCTGCCGCCCCTGAAGATTGGCGGAATACGTACAGTGGGACGCCTGGGAGGAGAGGAGTGGGTAGAAGGTGCTTGGTAGGGGAAGGCAAAGAAGGGTGGAGAGAGAGAGGGATATCGCTCCCGCCGTTGATTCCATTCGACCAGGGGCCGTTGATTCCATTCGAATTCAACAAGTTTATTCTGCAGGTAAGTAATAAATTCTATTCCAGCTCCTTCCAGGAAGATAGAGCAAATTCCAACAGAACTGCCATTTATTAGGCAGAATACGTTGGAGTTTGACCCTTTGTGTTCATGAAACGTTTTTCATTACGCGAAACTCGTGCGAATTTTTGCAAATGCAATATAGATTGGTTTTTTTTTCAGTGAATTTAAACAGGAATCGTGTTAGGTTACAGATGCAGATTTATGAGGGCATTGTTATGATATGGATTACATTGCATCCACCGAAAAATCATATTTATCCAACTTAAGTTTGGTTTGATATGTGAAGATATAGATAGTCCCCAAGTCCTAAGCCCAATCGCGTGTGACCTCCACACATACGAGTGAGGGTTCTAGTTCCTTCCACTGAGCCGCTTATAGTTTGTCTCCCCTTATATTGTATCATCAAGTCTAATTGTTTGGGAAACTAGCCTAATATGGTTAATATTTTAGTCCACTCATGTCTAAAAATTCTCGGAGTTAATAAAAGTTTAAGATTTAAAGTTTTACCTTAAGAGTTAGCTGAACTTGGCCTGAATTTAGATAATCAGTAATATGCCATTATGAGTTTGTGAGATAGTTTATGAGAGAATTATGAGTTTAAAAATGAATATTTGAGAATAATTAATGAGAAGTTATACTGAAGCGCCATTCATATTCGAAAGAGTAATGAGTGCTAGCATTTTTATAAGTGACAGTATTAGTATGTGCCATGCGATTAAATATAAAAAATGATACCAGATTATTTTAATATTTTAGAAATTATTATTGATCATTTCTCAATGGCTCCTCATACGCATAAAGTCAACAAGTTTTGCAAAGAAAATTAAATACATTTCTCAGAAGCACGGTCTCATTTTCGTACTCCCGCTCGTTCAATAAATGGATTTTTCACGCCGGGGCGGTGACCTATCATGTGGGGTAATTGAAAAATAATGTCAGTAATTGTTCAAGTTCTTCAAAATACCGCGAAATGAATTGGATTTGTATTAGTACGAGACTACGGCATGCAAATCGAGAGTCCCTAATCAGGTCGATGGCCGTTTAAATTGTGAAGTAAGTTTCTGTTTAGTGTAACGTAAAATAACCGGTATGAACGGAAATTTGAGGACAGATATCAAGGCCCCGCGAAGCGATGAGTGATAATTCACATAAGTGCCCAATCGGATTTAGAGCACTCGGGAGAAACATAATGTGGGAAAAATTCGGCATTTGTGGTGCAGATAATGGTAGTGATGTACAGCCAAGGAAAGGTGGCAGTGATGCCAATGATACGACCGCCATATCGATAACAGTTTCTGTCACATTACTTATTGTAATTCAACAAAAAGGTTGTGGCTCTAGAATTTATTTTGAATTATTTTTGGTGCGTTCAACATCTAATCTTTTACGCCTACAATAATTTTATTAAAAGAAACCTCGATCCGAAGTAATGAGGTACTGTCTTAACTCACATTGGCACAACGTTATTTAGAGGATTAAGTGGTACTAGAAGTACAAATGAAATAAAATAGGTAGGTCTAAATTGTTGGTAAGCTTGCGAATCATCTGCGAAAAGGAGTGTTCACTCAAGCATACGCGTACACACACCCATTTGACACACACCCTTTACACCGTTCTCTAACTCGTTTCCCCACTCTGATGTCGTCGGCGTTGAGGTCAGCTTGCTCCTTAGAATCCTTAGGAATCCCACCTACCTACTTGGAGTCCCAATCCGATATTGATTAATAAAGGCATTGGATAGCAATCGTGACGGGAAGTGTCCATTTCTTTACGCCATTTCGATTTCCAAACAAGCCAGCCAATCACATATAGCCAGGGCGTCATACATGTATATATTTACATCATATATGTACAATGGCGGGTCGAGGTGGTCTAGTGGGTAGAGCGTTGGACTACTGGCCGGAGGGTCCCGGGTTCGATTCCCGGGCAAGGCACTTTGGGCACCTGCAGCTCACCCAAGCTAGTTGATTTTACCAGATCTTCCTGGGAAACCATAACCGGCACAGGGAAAGGAACTGGCCCCCCTACCCTGATGTGTGAATATTCTTAAAACATGGGTGAGCTCTACCATCACCTACTAAACCGACCTTCGGGTTGATTACTGTGTTTATGGTTTTTTATATGTACAATGATATTTAATGCACAAAAATCTAAAACCATGGGGTCCCACTATCCCTCACGGTCCACACTGCTTCACGGATTTCAACTCCACGTAAATTGTTGAAACTGAGTATTGCCAAATTGGCATTTAAGGGGCGAAAGTAACCTATATTTCACGAGCTACGTCAAACGTTACTCGTGTAACGTAAAGCTAAAAACTTGACTGAGCTTGAACCAAGTAGCCCCATCCCACGTCTATCTAACGGGCAGTGAGGCAATGGATTTTTCAGTCATACCAACATTTGTATTTTGCCCGAAGTAACTACGTAAATCTCCTAAACCATTGCATTAATTTCACTACATTGGACATATTATGCTCAGTAATACTCCCTGTAATCATTAGCAATTGCCACACCGGTAATAATTACGTAGTGTATGATATGCGGCCCTAGGAAGACTACTAAAGTTAAGTTAGCGGAAGCGGTAAGTCGTCTTTCATTACGAAAGTAAAATGCTTTCGAAAATATCTGATAAACTAGAACATTTTTACTTAAAAGTTACCATAAGCACTCGGTACTCCTTCCTCTATCGCCTGGTGTACAGATACTCCACGTTCATGCCCTAGTTTACGATCCAGGGCCCACCAAATGTGACTGAGACACGACACTGAACTTGGTCCACGGTGAAACGGTTCCTCAACCGATTATCCAAGAATCTCAAAATATATCCGAAAATTGGACATCTTTTGCAAACAATTAGGCATAAACACTAATCGCAAGTTACTCGATCTGCAGGCTTTCGCTTACCCCATGCTCATGCCCTAGTTTACGATACAGGGCCCACTATCGTCAACAGTTGCGCACCAAACTTCAGAAAGTACTTAATAATTTCTCCTAAACTAGAACATTTTTTTTGTCCAATTTGGCAGAAACACTTATCACAACTTACTCTACCTGCAGGCTTTCGCTTAGCCCATGCCCATGCCATAGTTTACGATCCAGGGCCCACCAAATGTGACTGAGACACAACACTGAACTTGGCCCATAATGACAGTTACTTTTCACGTTAGTTCTACTATGTTCTGTATATTATCTCTAATACGACCCCTTTTTTCCTCCCGTACGTAGCATAGTAGACAGTTGTTTTTCAGAAATCTACCCCACTTCATCAATCTATTTAGGGGTTCATTACTTACAGTTTGTTTTTTATCATTTTTCCACTATTTCCTGCCCACGGTTTCCTCTTTTTCACAGTTTCTGCTGCTCGTTCACTGCTGTCCGACATCTTTTTCTGATGGGTTTAGCAGTGAAAATGGAATTTGATGGAAAGTTTTTAGATGGTATGCATGGATTAATTTAACTGTTTTTATTGTCAGTATTCATTAATGCATCACAGTTGTAGAAAATCTGAAAGTTATTCCACATCACCCTAAGAGGTTACTCGCTAGATGTTTCTCTCTTTGTGCTTTGGAGAAGGGACGAGCGAAAAAGAGAACCCCTGAAGACACGTGAGAAACCGTTCGCTCTTTCACTTGATTAGAAAGGGATCTACTCCAGCAACCTACCGAAAATTAGTTTTATTTTTTCTACATTTTTGTTAGTTTTTTACTGTTATGAAGTCCGTTATAATTTCAGTCGCATGTAATCGTCTTTATTATAGTTAAGCATAGTTAATCTATCCTAAGGCTTTCCGTTCACCGCTTCTTCAGATGAACGGAATGCACCTCAGTGCCTATTTAATCATTGCCGCCTCCCTTTCCCTTTTTTTAATGGTCCCTACACCATCTTTTCTGAGGCTTTCCGTCCTCCGCTTCTTCAGATGGACGGAATGCACCTCGGTGCCAGTGGTAAGGTTAACGTATGTACCGTTGGCTCACGTTGGTACCGGAGAAAATTCAACAAAAAATAATCGGCTGTCCTCTTATAATGTGCATTCAAAGTTAAAAATATTTTTTACAGCGAGGGTATAGTCACAAGACCAATCAATCAGCCGTCTGCCAAAAATTGTAATTGAATATCTAATTGTATCCATTTAGTGCATAGTATGCAAGACCAAGCCATATTTTCATAATCTGAAGCGGTGTCAGTTTTATCTACGCAAGAAAGATGATACCATCGGGAAAACACATCGCACGCGACCCACGTCGTACTTCCACGGATAATACCCCAATTGCACAAAGGACATATTTCGTTTATTTTAATTTTTTTCCGGTACTTGTCGGCATCAATAGCTTGTTAAGTTCCCACATTTTTCGCTATCTGATTTACGAAAAAAACACGTATGCATCCCACGGTTATAGCGATCTCTCTGTTTGCACCCTTATTGCTCTACATTTACTTGGACGTATCCTTACTTAAGGTATTCCGCTTCTTCGAGAAAGTCGTGAATAAATTGAAATGCCTGGCATACTCCATATCCGTGCTGTCTAATGGATCGAAATAACTAATTAAAAACTCCTGGAAGTATACGATGAATAGGCAGCAGTGATTTAGATCTTTATTGAGCGGCGTTAATATAATTTTGTCTTTGAAATTAAGCCTTGCGACTAAACCCTCGGACATGAAGTTCCCTTGTAGGCCATAACTGGAATTTTCGCAAGGGATATAAATAATGTCCCTTATTTTTATTTCTGGAAGGAATATATAGAAACACTGTATGGTAAAGAACTTAGGCCGACAAGGTTAGACATAGAAAAGGAACATGACGTAGAAGAAGATAGCTTAGGTCCAGGCATACTCGACGATGAAATAGAAAGGGCATTAAAGGAGATGAAAGCAAATAAGGCTGTGGGGGTGGACAATATTCCTGTAGAAATGTTGAAATGGCTAGGGAAAGGTGGGAAAAAGGCCATATATGGACTGATTCGTAGTATCTATGAGGAAGGAATCTGGCCGGAAGATTTTGTGAGATCGGTGTTAGTTCCTATTCCAAAAAAGGCAAAGGCTTCGTCATGTGAGGATTACAGAACAATAAGTTTGATATCCCACGCAGCTAAAGTTATTCTCAGGATCATCAACAAAAGGATAGAGAGTAAGGCAAATGATTACTTAGGGGATGATCAGTTTGGGTTCAGGAAAGGAAGAGGTACGCGTGATGCCATTGCAGTAATGAGATCACTAATCGAGAGGAATATAGAATACAATCAGGACGTTTTTGCCTGTTTTGTAGATTTCGAAAAAGCGTTTGATAGAGTGAATTGGGAAAAATTAATGCGTGTATTGCAGAAAATAGGAATGGATTGGAGGGACAGGAGACTGATCCGCAACCTGTACATGTCTCAGACTGCTCAGGTGCGAGTGGGGAACGGAGAGTCTGGATGGGCAGTGTTAGGAAGAGGTGTAAGGCAGGGTTGCCCATTGTCACCGGTACTGTTCAACGTATATGTAGAGGAAATGATTAAAGAGGCATGGGAAGAACTGGAGGTAGGAATGAAAGTCGGAGGGGAACTCGTAAAATCGGTTAGGTTTGCTGATGACCAAGCATTAGTTGCTCAGTCAGCCAAGGGGTTGCAAGCATTGTTGAGTGAATTGGAGGTTCAGTCCGATAAATATGGGATGAGAATCAATATTAATAAAACAAAGGTTATGCGATTTTCCAGAAAGAAAAAGGCTAAGCTAAATATTAAAATAGTCGGGGAAAGAATAGTGCAAGTAGAGCAGTTTACATATCTCGGAAGTGTTTTGGACCAACACGGTCAAAGTGGTAGGGACGTAAGGAGAAGAATTGCGCTAGGCAAGGAGGCTTTCTCAAGGAGGAGGGAGTTGATGACGGGGACGTTGAGTAGGGATGTTAAGACAAGACTCGTAAAAACTCTGATATGGAGCGTAGCTATGTACGGCGCGGAAACGTGGTCGCTGAAGCAGGAGGATAGACGTAGATTGGAGGCTTTTGAAATGTGGGTGTGGAGAAGAATGGAGAAGGTGAAATGGACCGAAAGGAAAACAAATGAGGAAGTACTGGAAATGGTGGGTGAGGAGAGGGGTTTGTTGAGAGAAATCCTATGGAGGCAGGAAAAATGGATGAAAGGCGTATTGAGCGGTAGTGGAATGTTGAAGAGGGTAATAGAGGGGAGAATGTTGGGCAAGCGAGGTAAGGGTAGGAACAGGATAGGGATGTTGGACGGGATGAATGGAGGAAAGAAGTACGCCGAGATGAAGAGGGACCTGATATAGATTAGTTTGCTAGGTGGGGAGTCACAAAATGTTTATTTGATAGTTGTGTCCATCCAAAAACCTACCTTAACCGGTAGATTACCTAATAATAATAATAATTTTTATTTCAAGAACTACGGTGGCGAAGATATCTACTGTGTCATTACAAAGCCATTGTTTTGGGGACAGCGAAAGGAAGTCTTCCAAGTACACGCGGGTGTCTATACCTGCGCACTAAGTCACAACCGGCACGGATTTAGGAAGAGCAGATCAATCACGATATACTTAGTTCGGGAGAAGGCCACACACAAGTCGACGCGGTATTCCTAGATTTCAAAAAAGCCTTTGATGAAATCCCACACAATAAATTGTAACACAAACTTATATGCTATGGAATCAATAAGAAAATTATTAATTGGATTAGAGACTTCTTCTCAAATCGCAAACAAATAGTAGTCATAGATGGGTTGTGCTCAAAGGAAAGAGATGTAACTTCGGGAGTCCCCCAGGGAAGTGTAATATAGCCTCTTCTGTTCTTAATGTACTTTAATCACTTAGGCGCACACGGTAGCAGCAATCTCAGGTTATTTGCAGACGACAGTGTGGTATATAGGGGAATTAGGAGCCAACTAGATATGCGAGCTACTCTCTAAAGACTTCGACACCATCTCGGATTGGTGCAAGCAATGGGGATTAATGCTTAACATAGACAAATGCGCAGTTTTGAAATTTCGGAACAAAAGAAGTGGCGAACGGGACATAAACTACGAAATAGAGGGTTCAATACTAACTACGACCGAACAAGTTATATATTTGGGGTAGTTCTAACACCACGCTTTTCATGGGGACCACATATCAGGACAATATGCTGATCAGCTTTAAAGAACTGGGCTTCATTAAACGCGTGGTGGGGAAATGTAATCAGAAAGTTAAAGAGGGGTGTGTCTTTGCTTTAGTTATACTTCTTTTGGAAGATAGCGCAAGTATTTTGGATTCATGCGAGAAAATTTGGCAAAAAGATTTAGATAAAGTTCAGAGAAAATCCGCCAGATTCGTTAAGAATTGTTATCTTAAGAACACAAGTGTGACAGGTCTCTTAAGGCATTCAGGCTGGGAGCCACATGAAATACGACGAGAACAAGCGAGACATAGACTTTTAGAAAGATTCAGATCCAGCGAGTTTAACGTTGACACAAAAGGAATTGTAATGGCCCCACACTGCTTAGGGAGATCAGACCACAAAGATAAAATAAGGGAGATAGATTCAAATACTCATTCTTTCCCAGAACAATCAGAAATCATAATAGTCGAAATTAAACATTGCAAAGATATTAGGTGTATCTGTATGTTAGTGGGTAGTTTGTATGCTTGCATGTGTTTAATGTTAAAGGGTTCTTGCACGAGTCTTCACCATTTTTTGTTAGTGGACTGTATAAATTTGTGGCTTTTGCATGGAATTTTTAAAAATATTACGGTTGGTGTCCTAACACCCCCCGCCACACGCCCTTGCGACGACCTGCGTGGTATTATGTAGATGTAGATGAACTTTGAATTTGCCATTCTGCAAATTTAAAGATTGTCTTTTCCCCGCGACATGTTCTTAGTTATGGTTAAACCAAAGTTTTTACCATTTCTAAGTTTGTTATGTTGGTTCCCTCTATACTGAGTTTTCGGGTGAAATTCTTTCGCTCCAAAAATCTATCGAAACACATTTTTTCAACTTTTATTTTGACTCCCATGTCTCGCACCACTTTTAAATTTAATAAATGTCGTTAGCTAATGATTCCCTATCTTCATTACTGGATCACTGCCTCGTCAGCAAATGTGGGTCTCAAGTTTATAGTAAACTTCGTTTGTAAAAACCGCAACACCGTGAGTCTTATTATTGCCAGACATTAAAACGTCTTGGATAAAAAGAGGTAGTTTCAATCTCACAAGATCTACCTCTTCGTAATCCATGATGAATTATAATCAATAGAAAAAAGTTTTACCAATCCAGCTCCTCCACGCTGCACGCGATCTACTCGTATTTTGGCTATCAATCCAACTTCGTGAGGATCCCATATACGTACTAGCGGCATATTAACGAGAGGCCTAGCCAGAGTAAGATAACATTTCTCTATGACCTTTCCATCACATTTACCCAGTACTCTTCCGATAAATCCTAATTTTTGGTTAGCTTGCCCACATATTTCCCGTATGTATTTCACCCAGGAGAGGTCGTAAGTGTTTAATTGAATCGAACGCCAAAGTATTCCTCGGTATTCCTAATGCAGTCGGCGTTCGGGAAGGAATTGTTCTTATTCCAAAAATTCATCTATACGCATTTTTTCAGTTAATTCTAATTGCCAAGGGCACCAGCATTACATAAAATTAAGATCATCTGACAAAGGTGCTATGTCCTCGGGATCGCAGTTATCACGGTAAACCACTGAATCGTCTGCAAATAAACGTATCTTACTATTAACCAAGGGATCAAAGTCGTTATTGTTGAAAAGGAACAATAGAGATCCCATAACATTTCCCCGGAGCAGAAGCTGAAGTGAATTCAACTGCATCAGAGGCAACAGCATTTACCCTTGGCACGCCGAAAATCAGGAAACGTAATTTAATGATTACCTCCATTCCATGCGTACATTTCAAATTATGAATTTATTTATTTTTGTATATAACCTGCAAGCCTCCTCCATGGTGGGTGGCAGGGGGTGAATACACATAGGCTAATTTCCACCCGGATATTTTTACCCCTACCGCGGTCGAACAATGTCATTATGATCTCCTATCGTTGGTGGAAAAATGACATCTTAGATCTAACTGTTCCACACTTAATCTCTCTAATTTTCAAAATTTCAAAAACATTTTCAATATTCTTCCTTGAAGAGACATCCTTTCAATTCCTGCGAGAGATTTAATATGTCATTTAACCTTTGCTTCATTGAGTGATTCCCACCCTAGCTGCTCTAATATTTTGGATATCCTACTAAGTTTATCATAACAACGTTTTACAAATCTAGCTGCATAAGCAGAATACAACTTCAGCGGTAAACACATTAGGCGCAATTATCTTCCCCGGACCCGATCAAATATAAAAAAATAATGTATTATTAGAATAATGGTGTATGATTAATAATGATATTAAAAATGTGTTATTAACATAATATTTTTACATAATATATTATAACCCCATCTTCCAACGATCGGCGAAATCATGTCCGCCAAATAAGCGAGATTATATATTGGATAGATAAATTTCATGTGTCATATTTTCCAGGTGCGATAAGGGATCACAATTGCATTGTCCGAGCGCGGTTGGGGGAAAAAAATTCGGGTAAAAATAGGTCTGATGTGTATTCACCCCCTGCCGCACACCCTAGCCGTGGCTTTCAGGGTACTTATCTTTTTTTACCTCGTATGTAAGCATGTTCCACATTCCACATGCTCATACTGGATTTACCCATGCCAACCCACTACCGTTCAAACAGGAGAACACGTGCAACTTTTAAGAGAAGTGTATCAAGCGTATTAAGATAAAACCTTACAAATTATGTTCCCATTCTCAACGGCTAACGTCCAGCCCACCATTTGCGTTTGTAAACAATTTTGTGTCCACATGAAAATGGTGGGTTACTTAATGAGATGTCATTTCGAAAATTATCATTGGGAACGTGGAGCACCGCGTTAACAGCAGACTTTATAATAAAGCAAAAGGGAACGTACTACGGCCGAATGAATGCAATGAATACAAATTACCCAAAGCCGTACTCTTGGAGAGTTTTATGTTCCGTATATCCCCATGATGCAAAGTCAAGGTATGTAAAATGTCTTAGTATAAAATAACTCATCCCGATACTAAGGAGTCTTTCATGAAGAATCAGCTAGGTCTGCTACTGGTTTAATCTAGCGATACAAAGTTACAGTCTTTATTCACAATATTTATCGTTCGATCGAGAGAATATAGTGTTCCAGCATACGATTTTTTTAACCTTGAAAGAGCTTCCGAAGTAGTGCGTGGTGAAAATTTTGAGATAGATATTGTTTTACATATTTTAGTACCCTACTAGTCATTGCTAGGTTGCCGGGGGGGGAATAGATACTCTCTTTTAGGTGGAAGTATATTAATTGAGACTGCATGGTAGCAGACAACGAGTAGTCGGACATGGGGTTAGTTGCAATGTGTGAAAAGCTATGGTTTATCGAAGTCTTTTCGTTCTTTTATCGAGCTTTGCTCCATCCGTTACGTTCTTACCTGCGTCTGTCCTTCGACCAGTCCACTACCTCACGCTTTCTCTATTTCCGTTGTTCCTTCATGACGGTGGCATCTCCTTTGCCCACATTTGTAAAGATATAATGGTGTCCAGTGTAAACATACACTTTCTTCGAAATTAAATGATGTCCTGTATCCTTTTTAAGAAGGTACAGCCGGGAGAGATGTTCCCAATACCTCCAAAGGTCCTCCTTGGCACCCATCCCCTCCATAAAACTCCTCATGCGAGAACGGACGGAAAGATTCCTAATCTCGTCGTTTAAGGCGGACAAAATATGCCTTCCCAGGGAAAACCGGTGTTGTTTTTTTGCTCATATCCTTTAAGGGGGCCGACTGCCAATCCCACTTGTACAAATACCGCAGATAGGAGAAGAAAGGAGCGCTGTCAAACTTACGATATATTTTTATCTGGAAAAGTCATGAAGCTTTAATGCATAAAAATGATACTATGTTGTCAGATGGATACGTTTATGTGAAGCAAACACTTGGCTACCGAGACAACCTCTGAAAAGATTGTAACTATTTCAGTTCACGTGTGACAATTACTTGACGTGTTTTTCTTGATAATCAGGTAGACGCCACCACGCCACAGAAATCGTCTTCCTTTGAATAACATATTTATATCTCTACATCTACATAATACCTAGCAATGGCGTGTGGCGGGGGTGTTAGGTCACCACCCCAAAGAGGAGACAAAAACCGCATTCAAAACCTACACATTCATGCAAACCCATACCCACAGTGGTGCATACATTCATGCAAAAATCCTATAATTTCACTCGCATGCAAATACATATATACCTCCATTCATTCTACACGCACGTGACATATGAGTTTCCTTGCGGCAAAGGGAACGATTACGGCATCAAATGATATTGGTAGATTCAACCACCACAATAAAATAACAGGGATATATGCACCGTCGCACTCAGACCCATGTTTAGTTGTAAAAGGGAGGCGGCCGACAGCTTAGCTCATTTGCGCCATTAGGGATGACAGGAAAGGATGAAGGGTGGAGAGAAACCCGGCTTCGGCATTGGCCTGCTCTTAACGAAAGGCGCCAAGGTGTCAAACAGTTTAACGTCCCATCCGACGGACGGCGTACTCACTCTAAGTGTCCTCCACAAAGCACCTCAAGTAGGGATCGGAATACCACTGAAAATATCTGTCGCTGCCGGGATTCAAGCCCTCTCTGTGGGAAGCCCGTACGTTAGGCACCGCACAATTTCGGTCCCCCTCAGACCCATGTAGTCGTTCTTCGTACACATGGCCCATCAAGTGTTAGTAGCTGGGGATTCTAGTTCACCGAGCATTCCACTTTTCCTGTTATCATAATGCCAACAAACGTTGTCCAACGCCAAATTGTTGATTGCCAGTTAAGTGTTCTCTTTAATCACCACGGTAAGTTCTTACAAAAAAAAGACAAAATAAGTTGTTCCGTGGCTAAAGCAGCCTTTCGTAAAGCGCTCGCTGATTTCAACTGAAAATGTTAATGGTATTTCTGGGAGAACTTACTCAGCATTAATTTATATCAAATATTTGGCGTTGCCAAGTTACACAAATATTGTGAAGCAGGTAACATAACGCCGTATTTAATGGGTACAGGAAAGTACACTGCAATTACAGTGCAATTATCTAACATCCGTTTCGTGTAAGGATGTAAAACACATAATTACCGCAACTATTAGGGGGTAGAACGACAGTATTCTACATCTATATAATGCCCCGCAAGCCGTCGTTAGGTCATCACCCGTAAAAAGGAACAGAAGCACATGCAAAATCAACACATACATGCAAAACTGTACCCACAGTGGCGCATACACTCATGTAAAAATCCCTTCATCCCACTCGCATGCAAACATTTGCATAATCATCCAACAAACAATTGCACCCCAGGATGCAGTATGAAATCCATCCAACAATGCGCAAGCCAGAATATGAAATGCAAGAAGGCGAAATTCCACCGCCACGAGAACATGCAACACAAAACACTCCCCTCCCCAAGCACACAGGTAGAGACTTTACCCAACGCTGTAGGTAGCAGGAGGGTTCCCCCACGGAGAAGAAAGAGGGATGGAAGGGGAAATTTAAAAACAAGCAAAAGCAGAGAAAACAATACTGTAAAGAGCACTACTTTATTCAATGGAACTCGAATGCTGTGACAGCCACACACGAGGTTCGTGAAGGTTCATGCAATTGAACATAACTAATTATTCCTTAAACGCTGAGGGTGACAAGTGGTATTTTTGCTATCTATAACCCTACAGTTGCTATCCCGTATTTTTCGTAGGAAGAAGGAGTCCTTGAGTGTGCTGGTTCTGGCACCTATTTCCCGAATTTTATGTACCTGTACATGATCCAGGCGACCAATGTACGAGGCATGCTCATAAGGCAAGGGCCGTTTGGTCACAGGAATAAATATACTCGTATGAAACACAATTTTATTGGCACTTTTAGTTAGCTACAACCCTGCTTCACTTCTCTACATAATCGCCGTTCACTTCTAAGCATTTTTCGTACCGCTGCACCAGCTTATTTAACCCCTCTCCTTAGAAGCTCGCCGCCTGAGAGTTGAACCAATTGACAACGCCGTTCTTGAGTTCCTCTTCGGTTTCTAAACGTTGTCCACCGAGCCACTGTTTCAAGTGCAAGAAGAGGAAGTAGCCGCTAGGTGCAAGGTCTCACCATCTCCATCTTGTTGGCAAAGGCCCAAAAACTCGTCCACTGGACATTCTTTGCTCTTTGTGGTGGGCGGTGAGCATTTCCGGTATCCACCTTGCACACAATTTGAGGTATCCGAGGTTTTCTGTGACAATATTGTAGACACTAGTGCGTCTAAGTTGAGGAAATTGTTCAGCTAGGCCATTAATTGTCAATCGACGATCACAGCGCAGTTTTTGTTCCACTTGCGAAACAATTTCATCGGTCAGAATACTGGGCCTACCACTTCGCTCTTCGTCATGAACATTTGTTCGTCAATTTTTAAAATCACGGCACCATTGTCTAACCTTTCCTTCACACATAACTGTAGGTCCATAAACTAGGTATTACTCCCGATGAATTTCTGCAGGCGACAATCCTTTTGCATACAAGAATCGTATGACAGAACGCACTTCACAGCTGGCGGGATCAACGATCGTCGCGGACATTGCTGTTTGCATGAACGGACAAGCAAACGACTTCTGAAACAAAACAAATGCTTCTATAGCTTCTCAATGAATAAGTAGATAGGAGTAAAACCCGGAGTAAAACTGTGTTCTGAAGCATTAAGTCTCGCTTGTTCTCGTCGTATTTCATGTGGCTCCCAGCCTAAATGCCCTAAGAGACCTGTCACACTTGTGTTCTTAAGATAACAATTCTTAACGAATCTGGCGGATTTTCTCCGGACTTTATCCAATTCTTTTTGCCAAATTTTCTCGCATGAATCCAAAATACTTGCGCTATCTTCCAAAAGAAGTATAACTAGAGCAAAGACTTTTTAGACTCTTTAACTTTCTGATTACATTTCCCCACCACGCGTTTAATGAAGCCCAGTTTCTTTAAAGCGGATCCGCATATTGCCCTGATATGTGCTCCCAATGAAAGGCGTGGTGTTAGAACCACCCCCAAATATTTAACTTGTTTGGCCGTAGTTAGTACTGCACCCTCTATTTCGTAGTTTATGCCCCGTTCGCCACTTCTTTTGTTCCGAAATTTCAAAACTGCGCATTTGTCTATGTTAAGCATTAATCCCCATTGCTTGCACCAATCCGAGATGGTGTCGAAGTCTTTAGAGAGTAGCTCGCATATCTAGTTGGCTCCTAATTCCCCTATATACCACACTGTCGTCTGCAAATAACCGGGGATTGCTGATGCCGTGTGCCCTTAAGTCATTAATATACGTATATTAAGAACAGAAGAAGCCCTATCACACTTCCCTTGGGGCCGCCCGAATTTACATCTTTATCCGTTGAGCACAACCCATCGATGGTTACTATTTGTTTGCGATTTGACAAGAAGTCCAGCCACCGGACAACCAGTCCAGAATCCAATTCATAATTTCCTCATTGATTCCATAGCATTTAAGTTTGTGTAACAATTAATTGTGAGAGACTTCACTTCCGAGGGTTTAGTCGCCAAACTTAATTTCAAAGACAAAATTATATTAACGCCGCTCAATAAAGATCTAAATCGCTGCTGTCTATTCATCGTATACTTCCAGGAGTTTTTAATTAGTTATTTCGATCCATTGGGCAGCACGGATATGGATTATGCCAGGAATTTCAATTTATTCACGACTTTCTCGAAGAAGCGGAATTGCATTCTGATTCCGGGCATTGCCATATCACCGTACTCTGCTGCCGGGATTCCTATAACGGCTACACCCCGACTTCGACGTGGAAAAATTCGACCTTGCCGCCGAGAAACAGCCAATCAGAGCGCTCCGGGCCAGCCAGCTTCACCTGTAAATCGCGGCCAAATTCATTTCGACCTGAAGACGCCTACGGGACTGGGGGCGAAACTTGTCCAACAAGCCAACCTCTCGTTTAGTGTTGACAGAGGTCGTGAAGGAGTACGACAAACCCGTCACCCGGGGAGGGAACTGTCAATCGAGGGTGCTGTTCCACCGCTGCCTCCAGCGCCCGAGTGAGGTGCGATACCCGGGAGTCATACCACCGCCACTCGATCGATCTCCCCTTCCTCTCAGCACCCTTGAGGATCAGGGATACGGACAAGTATCTCTCCCAACGTATCAGTACCGCATCTTGTGTGCATCGTACGAGAAATTCAGATTCCTCCAGGAGGGAGCCGTGTCCTTATCGAATCCTGGCGTGCCCCTGCTCCTGCCGCCCCTGAAGATTGGCGGAATACGTACAGTGGGACGCCTGGGAGGAGAGGAGTGGGTGGAAGGTGCTTGGTAGGGGAAGGCAAAGAAGGGTGGAGAGAGAGAGGGATATTGCTCCCGCCGTTGATTCCATTCGACCAGGGGCCGTTGATTCCATTCGAATTCAACAAGTTTTTTTCTACAGGTCAGTAATATATTCCATTCCAGCTCCTTCCAGGAAGATAGAGCAAATTCCAACAGAACTGCCATTTATTAGGCAGAATACGTTGGAGTTTGACCCTTTGTGTTCATGAAACGTTTTTCATTACGCGAAACTCGTGCGAATTTTTGCAAATGCAATATAGATTGGTTTTTTCAGTGAGTATAAACGGGAATTGTGTTAGGTTATAGAAGCAGATTTATTAACACATTGTTATGACATGGATTACATTGCATCCACCGAAAAATCATATTTATCCAACTTAAGTTTGGTTTGATATGTGAAGATATAGATAGTCCTCAAGTCCTAAGCCCAATCGCGTGTAACCTTCACACATACGAGTGAGGGGGCTAGTTCCCTTCACTGAGCCGCTTATAGTTTCTCGGGAGGATCTGGTACCCGAAAAATCACGTTGCTTGGGTGAAGCTGTTGGTACCCAGAAGTGTGTCCGGTAATCGAAGCCGGGCCCTCCTGTTAGTAGCTTCAGCGTTCTACCCACTGGTCTATCATGTCCCTTATATTGTATCGTCAAGTCTAATTGTTTGGGAAAACTAGCCTAATATGGTTAATATTTTAGTCCACTCATGTCTAAAAATTCTCGGAGTTATTAAAAGTTTAAGATTTAAAGTTTCAGCTTAAGAGTTAGCTGAACTTGGCCTGAATTTAGATAATCAGTAATATGCCATTATGAGTTTGTGAGCGAGTTTATGAGAGAATTATGAGTTTAAAAATGAATATTTGAGAATAATTAATGAGAAGTTATACTGAAGCGCCATTCATATTCGAAAGAGTAATGAGTGCTAGCATTTTTATTAGTGACGGTATTAGTATGTGACAAGCGATTAAATATAAAAAATGATACCAGATTATTTTAATATTTTAGAAATTGTTATTGATCATTTCTCAATGGCTCCTCATACGCATAAAGTCAACAAGTTTTGCAAAGAAAATTAAATACATTTCTCAGAAGCACGGTCTCATTTTCCTACTCCCGCTCGTTCAATAAATGGATTTTTCACGCCGGGGCGGTGACCTATCATGTGGGGTAATTGAAAAATAATGTCAGTAATTGTTCAAGTTCTTCAAAATACCGCGAAATGAATTGGATTTGTATTAGTACGAGACTACGGCATGCAAATCGAGAGTCCCTAATCAGGTCGATGACCGTTTAAATTGTGAAGTAAGTTTCTGTTTAGTGTAACGTAAAATAACCGGTATGAACGGAAATTTGAGGACAGATATCAAGGCCCCGCGAAGCGATGAGTGATAATTCACATAAGTGCCCAATCGGATTTAGAGCACTCGGGAGAAACATAATGTGGGAAAAATTCGGCATTTGTGGTGCAGATAATGGTAGTGATGTACAGCCAAGGAAAGGTGGCAGTGATGCCAATGAGACGACCGCCATATCGATAACAGTTTCTGTCACATTACTAATTGTAATTCAACAAGATAGAAATCTCGATCCGAAGTAATGAGGTACTGTCTTAACTCACATTGGCACAACGAAATTTACAGGATTAAGCGGTAATTGAAGAACATATGAAATAAAATAGGTAGGTCTAAAGTGTTGGTAAGCTTGTGAATCATCTGCGAAAAGGAGCGTTCACTCAAGCATACGCGTACATACACCCATTTGACACACACCGTTTACACCGTTCTCTAACTCGTTTCCCTACTCTGATGTCGTCGGCGTTGAGGTCAGCTTGCTCCGTAGAATCCTTAGGCATCCCACCTACCTACTTGGAGTCCCAATCCGATATTGATTAATAAAGGCATTGGATAGCAATGGTGGCGGGAAGTGTCCATTTCTTCTCGCCATTTCGACTTCCAAAACAAGCCAGCCAATCACTTAGAGCCAAGCATCATACAATGATATGTCATGTACAGAAAGCTATCTAAAACCATGGGGTCCCACTGTCCCTCACGGTCCACACTGCTTCACGGATTTCAACTCCACGTAAATTGTTGAAACTGAGTATTGCCGAATTGGTATTTTAGGGGCGAAATTAACCTAATTTTCACGAGTTACATTAACCGTTACTCGTGTAACTTAAAGCTAAAAACTTGACTGAGCTTGACCCAAGTAGCCCTATCCCACGTCTATCTAACGGGCGGCGAGGCAATGGATTTTTCAATCATACCAACATTTGTATTTTGCCCGAAGTAGCTACGTAAATCTCCTAAACCATTGCATTAATTTCACTACATTGGACATATTATGCTCAGTAATACTCCCTTTTATCATTAGCAATTGCCACACCGGTATTAATTACGTAGTATATGATATACGGCCATAGAAAGACAACTTAAGTTCAGTTCGCGAAAGCGGAAAGTCTTCTTTCATTGCGAAAGTAAAATGTTTTCGAAAATATCTGCTTTACTGGAACATTTTTACTTAGAAGTCATCATAAACACTCGGAACTTCTTCTTCTATCACCAGGTATACAGACACCCCATGCTCATGCCGTAGTTTAGGATCCATGGCCCACTATTCGTCAAGAGATTCGTCCTTTCTATTGGGCTAGCGCTACGTAGGCCAAGTTCAGTTAAGTCGTGTTATGTGGAAGGAGGAAGGAAGCTCAACGTTCTCTCCACGCTTCAAACCATAGTCCCACATATGAAGTTCGACTCTTTCTAATTGTAATGAGAGAAAGAAAGCATCACGACACTGAAAATTCTTTTCCCTGCGATCTTCAGTTGAAACCAAAATCGTTCTTCGTTCCACCTGAGTCGTTTTTTTATTGTTTTATTATTAATTATTCCGGAAGCAAGTAAACTTAAGCTACCTCTTTGCTAAGGGCCCTACGTACAGCTTTCTTTTGAGAGAGATTCTGTAAACGCTAGGCAGTGGTCTAAGCATATATATATATTCACACATCAGGGTAGGGGGGCCAGTTCCTTTCCCTGTGCCGGTTATGGTTTCCCAGGAAGATCTGGTACCCGAAAAATCAACTAGCTTGGGTGGAGCTGCAGGTGCCCAAAGTGCCTTGCCCGGGAATCGAACCCGGGACCCTTCGGTCAGTAGTCCAACGCTCTGCCCACTAGACCACCGCGACCCGCATATATATATATATATATATATATATATATATATATATATATATATATATATATATATATATATGCGGGTCGCGACACAGTAATCATCAACCATAAACACAGTAATCAACCCGAAGGTCGGTTTAGTAGGTGATGGTAGAGTTCACCCATGTACCAAGCCCTATACGGCGTGTGAATATTCACACATCAGGGTAGGGGGGCCAGTTCCTTTCCCATGGTTTCCCAGGAAGATCTGGTACCCGAAAAATGAACTAGCTTGGGTGGAGCTGCAGGTGCCCAAAGTGCCTTGCCCGGGAATGGAACCCGGGACCCTCCGGTCAGCAGTCCAACGCTCTACCCGCTAGACCACCGCGACCCGCAAATATAAAATATAAATATTAATAAATAAATATATATATATATATATATATATATATATATATATATATATATATATATATATATATATATATATATATATATATATATAAACACACAAACACTAACACAAAAAACACCACACACATAGAAACATAAAAGAAGGACACTTACATTGGATATTTACGTTTCGACGGCACGGCCGTCGTCCATTCCCGTTCCTTTCCCGGGCAAGGCACTTTGGGCACCTGCAGCTCCACCCAAGCTAGTTGATTTTTCGGGTACCAGATCTTCCTGGGAAACCATAACCGGCACAGGGAAAGGAACTGGCCCCCCTACCCTGATGTGTGAATATTCACACGCCGTCGGGCTTGGTACATGGGTGAGCTCTACCATCACCTACTAAACCGACCTTCGGGCTGATTACTGTGTTTATGGTTTATATATATATATATATATATATATATATATATATATATATATATATATATATATATATACATGCATACATTCAAACACGAAAATCCCGCCATACGGCGAACAAATATTATTTTCACACATGGAAATAGATACATAAGGAAAGGGGATAGAAAAACACATAAAAGGCCAACACGGGAAAGGTGGGGATGGCGGATTTGAGCAGATGACAAATGTGAATATGTGAAATCAAATGTGAAATCCCGGATAAGGAAATATTTTTACATTTGTGATCTGCTCGAATCCACCATCCCCACCTTTCCTGTGTTGGTCTTTTATATATATATATATAAATACTGTCCTGACTAAAAATGCATTCTCTTTCCAAAACTGTTTTTATCTCCAAACGAAAGGCACAGCGATGGGAACGAGGATGGCGCCATCGTACGCCAATCTCTTCATGGGCCACCTTGAAGAGAATTTCCTTTCACAGCAACCCTTCCAACCTCTTTTCTGGGTCCGCTACATTGACGACATTTTTATGCTCTGGACACACGGCTCTGATTCTCTTGACAATTTCTTATCGGCCTTAAATTCTTCTTTCACTGTTAAATTCACTTCGTCCATTTCAGACTCCACCATCACCTTTCTTGACACAGACATCTCAATTCATAATAACAAATTCACCACTTCAGTACACATCAAAGACACTAACCATCAACAATATTTACACTATACCAGTAGTCATCCTTCTCATACCAAACGCTCAATTCCCAACTCTCTCTCTATCCGCGGACATCGGATTTGCAACACCACAGCTACCCTCAACAAATACCTCAACAATCTACACCATGCACTCCACAAACGCGGTTACCCAGAAAAGCTCCTACAGGATAAAATCTACCGCTCCACCCGACCACACACACCACAGAATGACAACCCCACATCTGACGCTGGACTCAACCTTTGCACAACCTATTTCCCCGGATCCCACAGACTGAAAACCATTCTCAAGGAACTTTATCCTATATTACATGACAATGACGCGACCACATCCTTACTGCCCCAATGCCCCTCTGTCGCTTACAGACGACCAGCCAACCTCAGAAACCTTCTGAGATCCACCAACCCTTTGACACCCCGCCCTGACAAATTTCCACATATTTCCCCTACCTGCAATCGCCCCCGATGTAAAACATGTCTCCTAATCAGATCTGCTCCCCTCTCCCCACATCCCCTCATTGTCCCTTCACCCCGTTCCCACGCTAATTGCCTCTCAAAAAATATTATCTATCTCTTGTCGTGCAAACAATGCACCTCATTCTACATAGGCGAATGCATTACCCCATTATCCATCCGAATGAACAATCACCGTTACTCATGTAATTCTGCTTCACTATCTTCTCTTCCTATCCCTTTACACGCAAGTGCACACAACCTATCATTTGACGAATGCTTTTCCTTAACAGTTCTAGAATCCCTACCCGATTCAGCCACCAACATAGAGGTGAGAACTCGCGAATCCGCATACATCCTATATTTCCGATCCTTTAAAATTCCCACCCTTAACCGCCATCTTTAATTTCTTTCCCAACAGTCCCTAAACCTTCCGCCCCCCTTCTTGCTTCCCCAGGCTCTCTTCCCTCAAAACCTCTCAGTCTGACCTGAAGAAGGCCTCGGAGTAGGCCGAAAGCTTAAATCATCTACAGTGTGAGTGTCCTTTTACGTGTTATCTGTTTTATTCTGTGTTCTATTGTGCCGTCCAAAAGTTATATTGCTCTCGTGAGTACTTCCGCATCATCGATATATATATATATATATATATATATATATATATATATATATATATATATATATATATATATATATATATATATATATATATATCGGATCGGATCGATAATGAGGTTTGTATCCATGTATTACCAGAATTTCTATCCTGATATTATAATGTTCAAATGCCGTGTGTCTCCAGCATCCGTAAGGATTGATAAGAAAGAATTGTGATTCTGTAAGTACAATATGGAGCTTGTCCTCAATGCAATATTTCATTGGTGTCGTTATTGCGAATGTTGGATAAAATTCTTATGGCGTTCCAGGGTTTGAGATTGGTTGGCTTATATCCTATTTAGCCGTCATTGGAAATGTTAGAAGTTTATTTCATTAGAGTTTAGATTTTTCAGTACCGTTACGATCCCATTAACTAGTTTCCATAAAAAAATGCAATGCTCTAACTTCCCCCACGTTGGACTCAAAGTTGATTAATTTCAGATCATCCCCTTCCAGTGAAATATTTCCCCGTAACCTAATTAATATCTTCCTTCTATATCCGGCCCCCCTACCCTGATGTGTGAATATTCACATGCCGATAAAGGACTCGAGGTTCATCTCACAGTCGGGGGTTTGCATCTAGTTTTCGGGAAATAGGGGGAGAAAATATATTATAATATATAATATTGGAGTGGGTCGCGGTGGTCCAGTGGGTAGAGCGTTAGACTACTGACCGGAGGATCCCGGGTTCGATTCCCGGGCGAGGCATTCTGGGCACCTGAAGCTCCACCCAAGCTTCATCCAATAGTTGATTTTTCGGGTACCAGAACTTCCTGGGAAACCATAACCGGCACAGGGAAAGGAACTGGCCCCCCTTCCCACATGTGTGGATATTCACACGCCGTCGGGCTTGGTACATGGGTGAGCTCTATCATCACCTACTAAATCGACCTTCGGGTTGATTACTGTGTTTATGGTTTTCTATATCCATCTTATTATCAAGAAAACAAGGAGTTATCGTATTTTTCCCCGTAGTTCTCGTATTATTTATCCTACAGTTGTTGCATAACGGTCTTAGATGGAATTCGGTCCCGTATTGAAATGTTCAAATTATATTCACCAACTAGTAAAATTAGTAACCTCAAAATGCATCTATGTTGTAAATTGTTGAAACATAATATAGTAATTGAAAATTTCGAAATAACAAAAAGCTAGTAAAATGGTCTGTCGTGTAAGAAAGATGGTGATTAATTAATTATCAATTTATTATAAATATTTGAGGATATATCTTTCAATGAGAATCAATATTAATAAAACAAAGGTTATGCGATTTTCCAGAAAGAAAAAGGCGAAGCTAAATATTAAAATAGTCGGGGAAAAAATAGACGAACTCGACAGCTAACACGACTCGAAGGCTCCCTCGTAGGCGGATTCCGGAAGGTCCTTAAGGGTACGCAAACAAGCTTCTTTGACAGCACTTGGAACAAAGGAAAGGGACCAATAAGGGTCTCATTGTGGTGTCATTTGAGGAAGGATTTCACTTTTGGGAATAGGAAATAGTCCCACTGTGCCAAGTCGGGACAGTAAGGGGGTTGTAGAATCCCCGTGATGTCGCTGCAGAAGGTCTTCGCAGACACTCGACTCTACTCTTAGTCGTCCGTCAAGACCTTCTGGACAAGTTAAGTGCTGATGTTTCGCATCACTAAATTTTCAGTGGTAATGATGCGGACTGTGATCTGACGGTCTGAATTCAGCACTTCGTTACGTCAGGAAAAAATTGTTACCGATACTTTTTATACAAACCTTGTACGTATGTAAATAAATAATGGAAAAAAGTAATGCAAACCTTTTGGAGAACATGTATTCACCCTTCCACTTAGATTTCTTTACTCTCATGACCTCTAATGTGCTTGAATAAGTCCTGTTTGGTTGTTATAACCTTTCCTTTAACACTACTCCTCTGATGGCGCATAGGACATGCGGTCGGACCCCACGACGGCGCCCGGAGAGCCGGCCAAGGAGAGCGGGGTCGTCCTCTGCGGCATTAGCCGGCGGCGCGTGTGGTGGCTGTCGGTTTTCGTCTTTGCTTTACCCCTCATCCTCATTAACTCCAACCAGATGAGCGACTTTCCTGCCGTCGGGCCTCCCGAAGACGATGCGCCACCGATGACGGTGGAAGCAAAGGGAGGCAAGACTACCGCCTCCGGGGATTATCCGTCACCCTTAATGTTTTCCGAGGTAATTGCAGGCTGCGTTCCCTCTGAATACAACCAAAGAAGTGATCATAGTATTTTTTTAGCATTTTATTTATTAGTAGATAATTTCCAATGCATTTTAGTTCTTAAGTTAACCATTAGGCAGTCACGTAGTATTGAATAATTTTCATAACACAGTGAAATTGCTAATATTTGAACCTGAGTTTCTATAGACTTTAAATATACAGATAGTTTGAATCTGCAGAATGAATTTTAAAACATTCAATTAAATGGAGTGGATAATGTGGTCTTATCTCTGGCTTGTATTGCACACTTCATTGAATTCCCAAGATTAGCAGATAAAGATACCACATTCACTCCTCTTCATGAATGAAAATATGTAGAAATTACATAGATCAACATGTTAAGAATTTATTTTTTCCTCCTGCCAAAATTATGATCAATAATTTAGCACTAAAAGTGTTGCTGTAGAAGAACCCTTCATATATCACTCCTTTTTAACATTTTCCTTCGCATCTTCAATTGCAGACTTGGCAAAAACACTGCCAGAGATGTCATTTTATACGCATTAGGAGACCATGTGTAGAATTTTACATGTGCTTCAAGCCATCAGATATTCATGCAGGGCTACAAAAATCAGGGTTTCATTCTCTGCTCCAACAATTCTTATTTTGGGCAGGTTTTGCCAGTTTGTGGATAGCTATGAGAGGGTGTGCTCAGTTTGCGCATTCACCATTATTATCAACCAATGCTCCCATCAGCCATGATTAATTATATATAGTAAGGAATCAATGAAAGCTAAGATGAATGTATTATTCCCTTGTAAGTGTTCATATTCATATGCTTGCAATTTGCTGACAAAAAAATAATCTCACTAATATTTAGGAAAACAAGAAATCTCTCTCATTAATATAGTATTCTAATCGATTAATGCTTTATTGTCAAAAATTATCTATTCTCTTCTCCAGACATGGTTTCCCAATGGGATGAATAATATGATATCAGAGTTGTTTTTGGAAGAACAAAGACAAGTGGTTGCTGAAGAAATGGCTGATTATGTTTTCCCCACTGGCAAATACAACATATCTGCCAGGTAAGACATTTATGCTTCCATAAATTAGCTTTCCTCAGAGTCAGTTTTCGATCGACCAGTTTTAATATCTGAGCCCATGGTTTTCAAACTCCAAAATTATCCAACAAAAAACTTAAAGTCAATTGAAGTAATAATGCTTCACAATGAGATTCATATGAAAAGTATAGTTCTTTATTTTTCTCAATATGAGTATTCATGTTTATTTTCAAGTACCTGCAAGCCTGTGATGTCAACATCTTACTATTTTCAGTTAAATTTTAATGTACATGCTCAGAAAAAAATATCAATAAATAATATAGAATGCATTATATAGAAGGTTGAATTGGAAAAAATGTATGTAACGTTTTCAAGGGTAGCTTCTGAGGTGAATGTTCTCTGACAACCGTTCAGAGTGTTTACACAAGCCATAATTTTCATCGCCTTATGTCTTCCTGCACTGAAAATCTCATTTTATTCATCACAGAATTTAATTTGAATCAAGGAATAGTTTATGTAGGTTATGATAATGATTAATATTTACATGCACAGGCTTGATTCCAATTTTTTGGAATCAACTTTTATATACAAGGCATAGGCCGAAGTTATATTGAAAAAACAGAAATATAGTTTTTAGGTTTTTTCTTTGGCCATATGTAGCAATGGCAGCTTTGCAGTTCTTACAAAAGTTTCAATTTTAATGAGGTATATCCCAGTGAAATGACTGTGTAAATCTACCCGAAAGTTAATTTTATAGGTGACAGCATATCTCCCTTTATATTAAGGGCTATAGTACATGTGGACTTCATATATGAAATTGTTTGATAGGGCAGTTCTTTTCCCTGGTCCACCTTTGGTTTCTTAGTTATATCTAGTATCCAAAGAATCAAATAGCTTGGGTGATGCTGAAGGTGCCCCTGCAATCAGTGACCCAGCACTGGACCAATTGGACTACCAAGCCAATAATTTATCAACATTTTCTGACAATTCACATTCTGTTATAATTTTTACAATAACATATTTTAAAGATTTAAATTTCTATGTTAGAACCTGGAAATGAAAATCTAGCTCTCAGGCATTTGAAAAATCAATGAATTTGTTGTATTGAGTTGTATTTCATTTTAAAATCATATCTATAATCCTTGGTTGTTGCTAATTCAAGGAGAAAATGGTGGAGGGATAGAGGGTACAGCGTGATTATTTCAACTTTGGCAAGATGAAGAAGATGGCCTTTTTTTTCACTATTAGCAATTCATATTTTGGATCTGCATTCTGTTTCCCAGGATCCTGAAAGATCTCATTCCCGAGGAAGGAGGGGAGCCATTCAGGAGTGTGGTGATAACAGCATGGCGTTCAGGTTCCACTTTCCTGGGTGATATAATTAACAACCAGCCAGGCAATTTCTACCACTATGAACCCCTGATGCCCCAGGGTGTTTTACAAATCGGGGATGGTTCCCCTTTGGCAAACAACTCAATATCTTTTGTGCGTAAGCTGCTTCATTGCAACTACACAGACATGGGTATGTCCACTGCGTACTTCATACTAAATCCCCATCCTACTTGAAGATTGATCCATGGATACTGAAAAACAGAGGACAACATAAATGGCAGCCATGTAGCGTGTAGTTAAATGCCTTTCCTTGTATCCAAATATGCTCATGACAGCAACAATTTCCATCATTATCTACACTAAAATGTAGCATGCCCAACCAAGCATTATGTCATTGTTTGCCTTGCATATTGTTTTAGTTGTCTCATTTGTCGGAGGGAGAGTGTTTGCTGGCCAGGAAGAAATAGGGATTTCATGAAAAAAACATGTGCTGTATTGAGGGTTTTGGGGGAATATGACTGACACGTCAAAGGAGCACCATAAAATCATTTTCCCTAATTCTTGAGTAAGGGAGCATGGTAAAAATGTTACTTGCCATAGCTATGCTGTCCATTTTTCATCTGATTAGCTATTTAACCCTGTTTTTAGCTGTATACTTTCATTCACCATATTTCATCCATACTTCTCCTGTGACTCTTATTTTTCATTCATTTAAATGTTGTGATGCAACAAATATGAACTTTTTTTTTCATTTGGTGGGCTTTTGTTCTGTTTTTCTTCATAGACATAAAAGTAGGCACAAGTGGATTTTACATTTGTTTTGCTATTTGTCAGTTTTGATTCTAATTGAAGTATGTGCTTTGGTTTTGCCATTTTTACCGAGATCAATTAATACTAATAAAAAGAGATGTTTCAGGCGTGATATGATGGAATATCATGATTAATTAAAATTGGCAATTTTCCACAAATTAAAATTTTTATTAATACAACCGGTTTCAATGTAACTACATCATCTTCTGGTAACAGTCATTTCTCATTGTTTACTATATATGCTGAAAAGCAAGTAAGGGGAGGATAGTGGAAAATGGGGGAAAGAGGGAGAGGAGGTGGAATGTGGGCAACGTGGGTGAGAAGGGAGAAAAGGTGCGGATGAGGAGAAAGGGGTCGGGGGAAAAATTAACACAGTTCGGAAAAACCTCCTGGCTGGATGGAGGAGGTGTCTCGTTGAGGGTGATGACCTGTGATAAACCTTTCCTATGTTCCCTTGTCACAGGTCATACCAATTCTATTTTTGCCAAACATCTTCTTGATTTCAACCATTTTTGTAATTTCAATTTTAAAGTGCTTCACCACCTGACCAAAGGAAAGAAATTAGATGCCATGGAACAGCTGGAAATCTTACATTGCAAGGACTTGGACCTCATCAATGAAGTCCAATTTTCTTCTTCACCCTCCCCCCTCCTCTCCATCACCTTCCCTTGATGCACGTGTGACCAGTGATCCCCTGTCCTTAACTATTGGAATTCCCCCATCCCCCTGTGCACCCTCTGACCGTGTTATCCCAAAGAAGACAGGAAGCCTTATGTCCCCACCCCTTTCTTCACGGTCGATGTGGGAAGGCCCACGCTGCGGGACGACTCCCACCCCAACCACCCCCCACCCTCTCGCCGACATTTGCAAGTGAAATCCCTACTCCACCCCTCCCTAAGGCCTCGCTAGGGCGCCCCCCCATCCCCTCTTGGAACCATATAGACAGTGATCCCAGATCTTTACTCCTTTTTGCACACTTCTTTGTGCATGGTTATCTGCGCCCGGTCAATGATAGGGGAAACCCCGGTCTCATCCCCTTTCTCCATGGCCCTAGGAGCTTGGCGCCACACAGAGGGTTCACCCTCAATGAGACACCTCCTCCATTCAGCCACGAGGTTTTTCCGGACTGTGTTAATTTTTCCCCCCACCCTTTTCTCCTCACCCGCATCTTTTCTCCCCTCTCATATGTCACCCACGTGGCCCACGTTCCACTTCCCCTCCCTCTTTCCCCCATTTTCCACTGCCCTCCCCTTACTTGCTTTTCAGCATGTATACTAGACAATGAGAAATGACTGTTACCAGAAAATGATGTAGTTACATTGAAACCGGTCGTATTAATAAAAATTTTATTTTGTGGAAAATTGACAATTTTAATTAATTAATTAATACATTTAATTTAAAGAATGATCAAATAAAATCTTAGGTAATCTGTGTATCATAGAGTATTTTGTTGTACATAATTGAGCGTGAGATTGTACTGATTAGCATGTAATTCTTTTTCTCAATTATTCACATTATGTCTGGAATACTGTGATAGATAACATGTGTTTTTGCATTTTGTTTTTCTGGTGAGAGAGTACTAAAAATGTACTCTATAATCTGATATTTTGTCCTTCCAAATTTAGATGGCTACCTGTTATTTGGCCGTGATAATCCCTGGATGCTGAACCAGAACAGCAGACTCTGGAAAGCCTGTGAACCCCAAGAGCTATGCTGGGACCCCTCATTCTTAACACGCTTCTGCAAACTCTTCCCATTTCAAAGTATGAAATTGGTGAGATTGAGACTTCATCTTGCTTCTAGACTTTTGGAGGATGACAGGTACTTTTATATAATGTGTTAGTTTTTCAGATTGTTTCAAGACAATATTTGTTGGCGTTGAAGAAATAATTTTTGATCTTTCCTGTGGTACATCTTAAGGTTCTACATGTATGAGTGTAGTCTGAAATGTTTCCGACCTAACAAATAGATGAGATTTTTTCTTCAAATTTATTTTTATTTTTCAGCGTAGTCTCCTTTTAAGTCGATACACTTTTTCCAGCGACGCTCTAACTTGCTTAACCCTTCCAATTAGTAGTTGAAGTCTTTCTCCCAAGAAAAGCATTAACATATTTGGTAGTCTCCTCTTCAGATGATATTGTCTGTCCTCCAAGTGAAACTTTAAGGTAGGAAAACAGGGAAAAGTCCTTGGGGGTCACATCTGACGAATGTGATGAGTAGTTAATTAATTCATGAATGGCAACCACCAAGTTGTGGACTGGTGTATTGTTCTGATGTAAAGCTGTTTTCTTCTTCAAATACAGTTGTTTTTTGGCTATTTCTGCCTTCAGTTTGTCATTGTGCATATGAAATACTCTCCTGTTATTTTTTTTACTTTTTTGAAAATAATCAATGGACATAATTTTGTCAATATCCCAAACAAAATCACCAACACCTTCTCGGCTGATGCAAACATCTTTGCCTTTTTTGGAGCAGGTTCACCCTCTGCAGTACACTGTTTCAACTACTATTCTGTCCCAGGAGTGTAGTGGTGGAGCCAAGATTCAAATACAGTTATGAATTGATACAAACAATTTGACTCAATGAATTTGGTGATGGTATGGCTATGTTTAAAATCAGCTGCCATAAATTTTACTACATTGATATTTGAATTTCATGGTCATAAATGATTCTGCAGAGTCCCTACACTCGGCATCCAACTTACCTTTGATTTGCGTAGGCATATTGTCTTTCAAAAGCAAATATTTAAAAACAGCTTGATACTAAATTCCATTTTCACAGAAACCCTCAAAATGACTCACTCAAATGATTTTCAATCAACAACTGAGTGTCCAAAATTGCTGAAAATTTGTTGAGTACATTTCAACACATGCAGAGATACTTCCCCCAATGTTTGTTGAAGAGTATTGCCTCTTGATTTTGAGGTTGAAAATATTTCAGACAACCCTCGAACATTTCCTTTTTGTAAACAAAATTAAATATTTTATTCAAAATGTGTTCAATTAACTAATATTTTTGCAGATTTTATTTTTATTGTGATTGTCATTCCTAGATGATCTTTGAAAGAAACTAAGTTCCTTCCCTACGTCCCTTTCATAGCAGTTTCAAATCCTCATCGTAATTCAATGAGGACTTGAAACCACTCGTCCGCTAGTGCCTGTGTTGATGGAAGTAGTGACGATGGTTTTCAATGTGTTCAATTCCTCAACAAGCCACCATTTAGGTGGATCATGTTTCTCTAGATACATCTCCTAGTGATATCTTTGATTTCCTATATAGTAAATTTTCTAATAATCACTTTACCTTGACTAGTTCTTATTGAAAGATGTGAATTGTTCTTTTAAAATCAGCATTCCTATATCCCTGAGTGATTAGTTCTTGAATTGCTCAGTATGGTCCGAATTTGTTCCTGTTGATAAATATTTCCCATGAAAGAAGCCTTCCTTGATTTCCAAAGGCAACAAAGCTGAATTAGGTAGGAAGAGTAAAAGTGCCAACCTTGTCCCAAATCATGATACTGCAAATCCAACTGATAATGGAGATCTATCACTTCAAGTTGTTGCACCGTCAAATGTATCGTCAGATAATTCTTTGGACATTACAACAGCAGTGTCATCTAACACCACTTCTAGCAGGACAATAACAAGGTTTGTCAGTGGTATCATCAAATCCAAGACTTTGTGACCAGCTAAGGATACTATTCTATCTGTGTTCCTCCTTAATGTTCAATGCTTAACAAATAAGATACTTGAGATGGAAGTTCTATTGGATAACTTAATACCTGACATTCTTTGTTTATTGCTCTCCACAGGGTGACTTTCAATTATTTACGTTCACAATCTTGATATTTTGTTTGACTACAGGTTCTACTGGAAACCTGAGACACTCATTATATTGAGCACTAACTTCAATTGAAATTTATGTTGCATCGGCAATAACCAAAAAACTTTCAATTTACTTAGGTCATATAACTTAAATGTCTGTACAAAACATGGTACTCATTCTAACTATTCCTCATCTACTCTACTAGATCTCACAATTACAAATCTTGATCTCAACACTGTAAAATCCAAAGTTATCTCCTCTGATATATCTGATCATTATCCTGTTATGACTTTCTTATCCATCAAAACCACACCTCGATCCATTATATATGAAATTAGATGTCATTCCAATCTCTGAATGACCACTTTTATTAATCTGCTGAATGCAGAAACATGAACTGACGAAAATGTTGGCAATGACTTTGAAGCAAAGTTTTCTTTCTTTTATGATAGGTTTTTATACCATTTTGATGTTGATTTTCCTATAGTTACTCGCAAAATTTCAAAAAGAAATCCAAAAGACCAATGGATTACAGATGAAATTTGTGCCCTATCAAATTTGTACCTCAAGAATCTATTTATCCAATATTCTTCTGGTAGTAAGGGTCTAGAGCTTGAATACAAATCTCTAAAAAGGTCATACTGGACACCTCTCAATACTGCTAAACTGACATACAAGAATGGCAGATTGTTAAACTGCTCCAATAAGTCTCAGTAAATTTGAAAGATTGTTAATGTATCGAAGACATTATCCGTGTCCCATCCTTTTCATGACCCTAGCCCAAATATAGGTGCAATGGATTTCAATAATCATTTTACTACTTTTCCATCACTTGACCAACCTACTAATCAGTTGAATTATACAAATATTTTTAATTCATCCACCTCATTTTTCCTCTTTCCTTGTTCCGTAAATGAACTTAAAATTGTTGGTAATAGCTGGGATAGTAAATACAGTGCAGGCATTGATGAAATACCTAACTTTATCATCAGACTGTTTTGATTTAATTAAGGATCGTTTGTTGCATCTCTTTAATGCTTCCTTTATCGAGGACATCTTCCAATCAGCATTCAAAACCTCAAAAGTCATTCCTCTTTTGAAGAATAAAGGTAGTCCTCTGGATCACAACTCCTATCGACCCATTGCTATTCAAAATCAGTTCTTAAAAATATTTGCAAAATCCTATCATCAATGGTCGGTTCATTACTTAGAATCCTCCCACATATTGACTCCATATCAAAATGGCTTTCAAAAGAACAAATCCACCACATCTGCCATGTATGATGCAATTCATTATTTACACAATGCTCTGGATGACAAATTTAATACCTGCGCTTTATTATTTGATTTCACCAAAGCCTTTGATCTTGTCAACCATAATGTACTCTCTGAAAAATTACATAGGATTGATGTTAGAGGCTCACCAAAACACTAGTTGATACCATATTTACATGACAGAGTTCAGCATGTTATTTTCTATAAAGATGGAACAAAATATACTTCTCCCTCTAAAATAATCAATCAAGGTGTTCATTAGGATTCCATCCTTGGGCCCACACTATTTCTAATATATATTAATGATCTACCTAATATATTGAACAGCGTACCTGGCAGTCATCCCATTTTATTAGCCTCACCTCAGCAACTCTTTCACAGTAGCATTCTTGTAACCCAGAAAATGCATTTGTGGTCTATAAACAATTTCCTCAAAATTAATACTGATAAATCACAAGTAATACAATTTGCTCATAAGAAAACTCCATCCCAAGTGTTGAACCTATCCATTGGAAGGTAAATATTTGCCTCAGGTTAAGTCAGTGAAATTTCTTGGTACACATTTAAATTGAGGATTCTCATATTGATATGCTCTTAAAGAAACTCAATCCACTGTGTTTGCTAATCCAGACAATCCACTTTACTATTTCTAATAATGTTCTTCTATCACTCTATTATGGTTTGTATTATTGTCATATTATTTCAAATGTTATTTTCCGTAGTTCATCCTCACAGGCCATATCCATTTTTAAATTACAAAAAAAGTTGTATGATTGATAGCTAATGTTAGATATGATGCCCCTAGTCTTCCATCATTTAGGCAGTTTTACCTCTTCCATGTATTTATATTTTTACTACTGTAGTATACACAAGAATGAACCTAAAGACTTCCCCTATTAATGCTGAAGTTTGCAATCGCAATAGCCACAGTATAAACAAACTACATGTCAATTTTGTGTGCACAAGATGCACCTATCAAGGGCCCAAGAACATGGGTCTAATTTTGTAGAATGAACTTCCTTCTTTTCTGAGATCTAATATGTGCTTGGTAACCTTTATGAGTAAATTAAGATATTTTTTATTCAAAAGAATGTTTTATAGTATGGATGAATACCTGTCTTATAATCATTGAATGTGTCTGTATTCAGCTTCAATTGTATCCTCATGTTTCTATTGTTTTACATACATTAATGTATATTCTGCTTGAACATAACCTATTTCACATGGTCTGCAGGTGAATAAATGATATGATGATGTGATATGATACAAAATGTTTCACCATTCCAGACATTTTATGATTTGAAAATCTAGAGAGATGAACCCTCTCTCCCAATCCACGTAGTCTTCATAAGTACTAAAATACTACATCCACAGTTTTGAGTACAAATTTACAATAGAGATTCAGGTGTGATGTGGTGGAATTTTTCATAATGACACAAACATAGAAAAACACTTGTAATTTTCCACAGTGGAATATTTATAGTGTTTTTCTCTGTTTCTGTCATTATGAGTACAAATTTTTTTCAGCCAATGTAAAAGCCTTTGTGCCGTTTTTGGCTTCTTTGTTAAACAAATAAAAAAGCAAAATTGGTTGCAGCTCATTGTGGTGAAAGCATTCTGGTACTAAATTGTCTTTTTTTGCATCAGTGTTGACAAATTGCTGACATTAAAAAATACTTGCATTTCAGCAATACCCATATGATCTGTTTATTTTAAAATAAGTAATGTAGATAGCTATTTGCAATGCTTTGACACTTAATAACTTGGAATTATTCAGAATTTGGAAGCTCTGTTCTTTTCCACCAGGTAACTCAGGCCTACTATCCAATGCATTGGGTGGCAATTTGCCTTGCCTTGATTGTGGAGTGTGGCCCATGTGCTTCTATCTTTCCCATTCATGCACTTCCTCATCTTTGCAGCTTGAATGTGCGCATAGTGTTTCTGGTAAGGGACCCAAGGGGGACAATGCAGAGTAGGCGCCATCAGGATTGGTGCCTCCCTAATCCAGATTGCTCAGACACTCTGCTCCATTGTTCAAACTTAGTGGATGACTATCGGGCAGCAGTTGAACTCATGAAAGTATACCCGCACAAATTCCGGTAGGTTGTTGTCCAAAGCATCCTTAAAAATAGATCATTACATATCTGTATGACATAGGAATTACCTGTAAGCAATCAAATTCACATGTATCTCTCCCCTTCCTAAACCCAAACTTTTCATCCCCAAAATAATCATCAGCCCTCCTCTCAATCCTTTAACTGAATACTCCTTCCATGCTTTTCCCTTAATTTGTATGGGATCCAACAAAATTTCAGCCAAATTCAACCCTCATAAATGCTACAAATTAAGCAATAGTAATTCCTCCAAAGTTTTTCTAAATCCTTCAGCAATTCTGTCAGAATGTCACTTCTACCTTAATGGATTTAAATTCCTTAAATTTCCTTTCTGTCTCACAATTAAGTATGCCTGGAATTCAACTATCCCCATCTAAATCATATTTTCTATCTATGACTGTAGTTACAGGCCAGATATATTGCATGTATTTTAACCATATTAGACCCTCCATGTATTCTTTCCACCTCCTTTGAATCTTTGTAGGTTCAATTAGTTTTATCTTTAATATTGTGTGTGGATTTTTCCTTCTTTATAGTTCTTTCACCTTTCTATATAGTACTCCAATTTCTTCCTTTCTCTGTGAACATTCCTTCATATCCTCACACAGTGTTCATCACTGTCCTTCTTTTGACTCATTAGTTTGCCACCTCATATTATACAAGGAAATTCAAGAATATAAACACAGAATTAAGCACAAGGAAGTACAAGGAGATGAATAATAAACTATCTTTGTAATCATTTTGGCAGTAATCTATGATTTTCTTTTCCAATGAACTCATCCTTTAGTTTCTTTTGCGACTTTTGATATTCCATTCTTTATATGTTGTCATTTTATTCTAGTATACTCATATCATTATTTTCACTCAGAATTTTTTCTTCTACTTCCTGGGCACATTTCTTTTCATCCTGGTTCATGGTACTGACGTTCTTCTAGATTCCATTTCCTCACACATTTTCCTTGTTTCATCCTCTTCATTTTTGACTTTGATGGTACAAAATTGTAATCTGAATCTGCATTCACCCCTGGGAAACTATGAGAAATTCATTATGCTGGTCGTAAAAATGTGTTACTATTTATAATACAATCTAACTGATATCTCTCTGAATCCCTGGTCATTTTTCACAAACAAATGTGCGTATTATGAATTTTCATTGCGGCTGTAGGGAAATAGTGGTGATTTTTTTATTGTGACTATATTCAACATTTCAGGGAAATTCTGGCATTTCTTATGCTGTACACAAGACTCCTAGGTGGTAATTGAGGAATGCCTCTTGGTATCATTGGCTAATACATCACCGCTCTTTTCATCTATTTCCAAAATCACTGTTACTCCAAAAAATCTCCCACATTTCTCACTCAGCCCATTCCTAAACATCCTGCTACCCACAATCAATCCTTTGATGATTCTGTAATTGAAGTCCTGTGAAACTGTGAGGTGGCATATATTTCACTCCAAAGGACTTTTGAATTGTCAGGGCTAAACCTAGCACATGAACAAGCAAGAGCCACCTTTCTAGCCCAACCACCGCCAAGACACCTCTCCACTTTTCTTGTTGTAACCCTATCCATCCTTCTCCTTCATCAAAGAATAATGCTATTCTTTTTCATTCAACAAAGGAGGAATGACTTTGGAAATGTAAATAATATTCATGTGAGTGTCCTTTTTATTTGTGCCTTTTTAAAATGTTGTCTTTAATATATAATGAGAATTTTCACTACCTACTAGATGTTTCCTTGAATTTGATAGAATAGGTTAAGTTTTTACTTTCCCATTAAGGTTATACCAATTTATTATAATTTGTTTTTCCAAGTTTTTTTTTTCCAAAAAATTTTTGCCAAGTTTTTTTGTGTCTATATTTCCCATTGTTTTGATTGTTCCACTTATTTACATATTTTTAATGTGTAAATAAGTGGAACTTAGTGCAATTTTAGTGTAAAAATTATATGTTACTTAATTTTGCAGTATCTAACCTTCACAAAATAAAAAAAGTACTTGTTCAGTTCTCATTAACAGTCATATTCATGTTCAAATCAACAATTATTCTCTCCTGGATTCATTACCACACTCAAGCCCTTGCCATGCCATTTTTGTGGTAGTTTTGTTTGAAACAAAATGAGAGGCTGTTGAATTGGTGTATTTAAATGCGATAGGCCACCCTGAAAAAACTTTATTTTACAGTGCAGGTGAATATTCAACTAGGAAGTATAAATCAAAATCCGCACACTCAGCATCATCATTCTCTTTTTTTGCTTCTTTTGTTGTAAACCAGTAGGTGTCAGTAAGATAATTTTCTCATGTTGAAAACCACACAACCGTGAAATTGGTCAAGTAGTCGATAAATGCATCATAATGCACTTCATCAGATATCCTAGCCCTTGTATTACATTCTGTGGGTACAGTATTTGGTAATGGATGTTCTTCTACAGGGTGCTGCGGTATGAGGATCTGTCTCTCAACCCCTATGAGGTGACAAAAGACCTCTTTGAGTTTCTTGGCTTGGCCCAGGGCGTAGACGACAAGTCAGGGGGAGCAGTAGAGGGCAGCAAGGAGCCACACCTCTACTCATCCATTGTTAACTTCTTGGACACTCACACCAAAGCAGATCAGGTAACACAAGTCTGCATCACTCTTGAAAAGACAATCATTGTGTACATATCCTGTACACGAAGAAGAGTTACAACTACGAACCTCCCCAACTTAATGCCAAGTATGGATCTAGGTCCCAGAGGACCCAGACTTAAAAAATCGATATGAACGATATTCACTGCCAAGTAAGAAATGAATGAATTCAGATTAGGACTGAGAGAATAAGGATAATGATTAATAGAACAAAAGTTTAAAAACGGTTTTATGTTCCAAAAATGAAATAATTTTTCATTGAATTTAAAAGGATATTTTTTTAAGGAAAATAAATCACAAAAAATATTTTAGCAAACAAATATCAATCAGCTTGATTCACATTACTTGAGTTGGAAATGCAATTATTTTCACATTGTTCAAGTCTCTTTCTTGGTGTGGTTCTTGAATTCAAAACTGGTACATTTGTCGCATGTTGAAGTGAATTTTTTTGTATCCCCGAGAGCTGAAGCTGCCCTTACCCCTCTTTCTTTTTTCACCTCTAGTTTCTTTCTTACTGTAGAAACTTTCCTGTTTGTCAGCTCAATACTCTGAATAATTGTTTTCTGGTAATTTTTCCCTTGTCTTCATTGCTCCTGTCTTGTCTGTCAAGGTTTAGTTTGATCAATGGTATTCCTAAGATTTCCGAAAATAATTTTCTGGACTTACACAAACTTGCTTTGGAAGCATTGTTATATTTCATCCAAATAATAAAGGCATTAAGTCAAGAATGTTAAAAAATCTTTACAACCATCTTCTAACTGCTCTGGCACAAGAATACTCACAAATACTCACATCACAATTTTTTTAATATCGTAGAACAAATTTGTTGAAGGCTTTAAACTAGTTTTCTTACCTGAAATATTATGTATTATATTATACCTGAAATATTAAACAGATGAATGGCAACAGTATAACACACTTCTTTGGTTTCTGCATACATATATGAAACCAAGGTTAGGTCTTTGGTAAACAAGAACATAGAAGAATTCAATTCTTGGCCACAAGTTGGGAAGTAAATGGCGGGGCAAGTCTGTCCTATTCTTTCTAACAGTTCCAACCATTTTTATTTTCTTTTTCAAAAATTGGTAAAGAAATCGTCAGTGTTGACATTATGACCACTTCCATACCAAAATTTGCACATTCCCTTCACTACCCGCTGTGACTGTTACTTTTCAACCACATTGCCAACCTTTTCGAGGTAATCATCTAAATTACATCATTAAAAAATTTCTACTTGGCATAATACCCAAAGTTTGATTCCATATACTTTACTAATATCACAAACAAAATTTTTGGGTGTAGTTCTTGCAAGTTATGGAGCAACGTACCTCCAAACAATGTACCCTTACCTTCTTCCTTGTGGTCCACAATCACATTTTCATCCCTTAATCATGTATGGATCATATCTAAGTTGAATTTGTGCCCAATTCAATTTCAACATTATCTTTTACTAAATTGCTTTCGTCCCTATTACTTCCAAAAACCTCAAAGAAGCTTCTTCAATTTCTTGATGGATCGTTCTGTGAAAATTTATTTTCACTTATTGAATTACTAGTTCCCATTACAGAATAACTGAGGCCACAAACAGTGAAAAATTATATCCCACAAAGATTTGGAAGGAAAACTATAAACTATATGAACAGTGGAGACAGCAAGAAAACTGAAAATTGAGGCCTATAGAATTCGTGAATAACTGCAATGTAATACAGAGATGTGAGGAATCTGAATTTGTTTGCACTTGGAACAGCTTCATCATAACAGCCATAAAAGTTGCATGATGTGTAGTACAGAGCTGGGTCCTTGAAGACCCACAGTCAACTGTTAAGTCCAAGATGCCAATAACTTAAAGTCAGATAAACCTTTGATTTAGATTTTTAACTCTAAATATGATTCTTTTGGAATATGATAAGTATCAATTACTGCAAAAACAATTGAAAAAATTATTTTCGAAAATGTATTTCTCTGGAGACTTGAGACCCATACTCTTTGTGTTAAGCTAATCAATATCATTAAACCAGTGAAAATTAAATGAGCCATTCACAAAAGTTTTGTGTATGCAATTTGTCTGAGTCAATTTCACAGCAGAAAGTGTTATAACATTAAATAAAATGTGGCAACTTTCAGTTGAAAACCTTGATCCAATGACTAGGCATTTCATCATGTAGCATAATTATAACATACATTTGGGTAGCATTTCTACACATGCCACATATGTATGACAGAAAGGAAGTAATTTATCTGTCATCTGTTTCCCCTCCTCCTTTCCCTATTTAAGATGCTACATGTCGCCCTCTCAGTGGCAACATGAATTTCCTAAAAGCACTCCCTATTCCTACCATGTACTTTTATCTCCTATAGTATCTGCTTGGTCCACCAACTTATTTCCCAACAAATGTAAACCAGTAATTAACAAAATCTTGTGTAAAGATAAACATTTGTTTCAGAAAGAATCATAATCCAGTGAGGCTTAGCATTTGACTCGGCACCTTTTTTTTCAGGAGGAATTATCAAACACTCACAGAGATTCCAAATTGGCTCCATTTCGATGGAGAAAAGCATTGACAGTTGAAGAGATAGCCGCTATCCAGTCATCCTGCAAAGAAGCCATGCTCCTGTGGGGATACAAGGAGCTGGTCATTGACAGAAATTCTAGTCTAGGTATGGAGGGCTCTTTTAAGGGCCAGTCTGATTTAGAATATTTTAATCCGTTGTTGAAGTTGGTCCTGGAGTGAGAACAAAGTATCATTGTTTCTTTATCACGCTAAAAGTGAAGAAATGGCAGTCCTTATAATTTTCATTAAGATTGAGTATGCAATGAACAAAAATTTTGATTTAGACTGCTTTGAGTCTGCTGGCTTGGAGTTGATTGACAATGTAACAGCATTCTTCACAGTAGAAGAGGAGGACCTCAAATAGCATTTGGCATTTAATAATAGAAACTTCTAAAAAAAATTCTGTGGGAAACTCAGTATTTAAGTAATTTCAGAAAATAAGGTTAGCCTAGCTAGCAAAAATGATCTAAAAATGATGTAGGTGACAATTATGACCTTTAAAAATTGGCCTCTGTGGCTGTATGATCGAAGATATGTCTTACTTGCAAAACTCATTTTATAATACCAGAGTGAAAGATAATTTTATTCTCAAGTGTATACTTTGTTGAATTCCTTGACAACAGCTGCCGTCATAAGGTTCCATTGGACATAATATACACAAAATGATTAAGTTTGGCTTGGACAAATGATTATTTCATTATGATAATACCGCTAGTTGCTGAAATCTATATGAGTGATTACACTGTTTCTGAAGTTTATTTACCAAAACTATGATTTCACTCATTGTGGTGTAGGCAAATTAATTGAGAAAATGTGATGCATATTTAAATCATGCTGTCATACATATAATGAGTCTGCTCACTCCTTATCAAAGTTTTAATGAGCCTTCTCTTAACTTACTCACTCAATATCCTGTCATCAACTCCCTCCTCCTCCTCCTTTGGCTAGTGCAATTCTTCCCTTAACATCTCTACTACTACGAACATTTTGGTCTGACACACTTTTGAGATGCATAAACTGTTCTACCTGCTCTAGTTTTTGCCCTATTTTAATATTAACCTTAGCCATTTTCTCTTTCTGGAAAATCACATAACCTTAGTGCTATTAATATTGATTCTCTGCTTGATCCCTCATGATTTCAACTGGATAAGCCTTTATGTAGTTACCAATCTTTTAATGTCCTCATATAAAGCGTTAACATAAAATACTTTGATACTTTTCATTCTAATCCAAGAATTTTTTGTAAATTCTGACCTGAAAAATCACAGTGTACCTTATGTGTCTCTTTTCTTCTTAAAGGCCAGGAAATATAGCACATATTTCGATGTGACTACCTTGACAAATGAAGGTCATTTCAACTAACAACATGCCTAACATGTGAAAAGTATGGAATGAGAATAAATTTAGACAGAACGAAGCTTATAATTTTTAATGAAATAGGAAAAATAAGTGTTAGGAAAAGGTGTAACGAAGGGTTGCCCATTATCACCAGTGCTGTTCAACAAGTATGTGGAGAAAATGATTAAAGAGGCATGGGAAGAATTGGAGACCTAATACATAAGAATGAAAGTCGGAGGGGAATTCGTAAAATCTGTTAGGTACACTGATGACCAAGCATTAGTGGCTCAGTCAGCCCTGGGGTTGCAAGCATTGCTGAGTGAATTGGAGGTTCAGTGCGATAGATATGGGATGAGAATCAATATTAATAAAACAAAGGTTATGTGATATTCCAGGAAGAAGAAGGCTAAGCTAAACATTAAAATAGGAGGGGAAAAAATAAAGCAGGTAGAACACTTTATGTATCTTGGAAGTGTTTTGGACCAACATGGTCAAAGTAGTAGGGACATAAGGAGAAGAATTGCACTAGGCAAGGAGGCTTTCTTAAGTAGGAGGGAGCTGATGACGGGGACGTTGAGTAGGGAGGTTAAGAAAAGACTCTTTAAAACTCTGATATGGGTCGTAGCTATGTACGGCATGGAAGCAGGAGGATAGACATAGATTGGAGGCTTTTGAAATGTGGGTGTGGAGAAGAATGGATGTGAAATGGACCGAAAGGAAAACAAATGAGGAAGTACTGGAGATGGTGGGTGAGGAGAGGGGTTTGTTGAGAGAAATCCTATGGAGGCAGGAAAAATGAATGAAAGGCATATTGAGCGGTAGTGGAATGTTGAAGAAGGTAATAGAGGGGAGAATGTTGGGCAAGCGAATAGGATAGGGATGTCGGACGGGATGAAGGGAGGAAGGAAGACCACAGAGATGAAGAGAGACCTGATGTAGAGTATTTTGCTTGATTGTGTTTTGTTGGAGTCGCAAGTTAGTTATGTGATAGTTGTGTCCATACAAAAACCTAACTTCACCAGTATATTATCTTAGAATAATAATATGAATATCGGATTTGTTTTGGACAAAAATGGTCAAAATAGTAGGGACAAAAAGGAGAAGAATAGTGCTAGGGAAAGAGGGCTTCAGAAGGAAGAGGGAATTTATGATAGGGACGTAGAGTAAAGATGCTAGGAAAAGACTCGTTAGAACTTTGACATGGGGCATAGTTGTGTGCGGCACAGAAACATGGTCATTGAAGCAAGACGGTAGGCATAGTTAGGAGGCTTTTGAAATGCAGGTTTGGAGAATGATGGAAAAGGTGAAGTGGGCATAAAGGAAATCAAATGAGGAAGTACTAGGGATGGTGGGTGAGGAGAGGGGTGAGGAAAGGGCAGGAACAGGATAGGAATGAGTAGATTGGAAAAAATAAATTCAAAAGACGAAATAAAGTTCTGAGCATGATATGGAGATAGCATTCTTGGAAAATTTTCAGTAGGTTAAATGAACAGTACGCAGAGTATGTGGGTTGTATGTGAGTTGGTGTCTAAATGTTGGAGAGTGTGATAGGATAAGAGAACATTAGAAAATTGAGGTTAGGGGTATGAAATGAAGAGTAGTAATGGCTTAGGGATTGGAAAATGTTAATTGTAGCATAGGGTGGGAGGTTATGTCACACTGGGCAAGGCTTAAAGATTCAAAAGCAATCAGTCTTGTCTTTCCATCTACATCTAGCTTCAAGTGGCTACCATTTAATAAGAATAAATTTACCATAAGAGACACTTTTTCATCACTTTTATTTTACTACGGGAGTTTATTTTTCATGTCACGATATACATTATAAAAATTTGAACAATAAATATTACAGAATTCACAGACCAAACACACTAAGATCTGTTTCTTTAACACAAATATCATTAATAATTTAGAGCTATATACAGACTTGCACTAAAATTTGTACATTGCATATAGAGAAATATTATCTTAAGAGTGGTGTAGATTTATTAATCCAGCTATAAAGCAGCCAAGACAAGGGTCAAGCCAAAGGACACAGCCAGAACAACGTATCCAGTCATGTAGAGATCTTTAATCTTAAAGCCAAGTCCATAATCCCATGCCTGAAACCAGAAAGGATTTTGTTTTAAAGGCAGGAGTCTAAAAAGAAAGGAGGCAATCCAAATAATAATATTTACAAGGCACATTCAAAAAGTAATAGCCATTTTGACATTTTTTTAAATTAAAACCAGTTTCTTTTCCCACCAATATTATCATGAGGACCTCGGTTTCATTATAGTATAACAGCTAAAGGTAAATATACAAGTTCAGCGCACATATCGTTATATTAGGGTATATATTAGCAAATAAGCAAAAAACACACACACACACACACACACACACACACACACACACACACACACACACACACACACACACACACACACACACACACACACACACACACACACACACACACACACACACACACACACACACACACACACACACACACACACACACACACACACACACACACACACACACACACACACACACACACACACACACACACACACACACACACACACACACACACACACACACACACACACACACACACACACACACACACACACACACACACACACACACACACACACACACACACACACACACACACACACACACACACACACACACACACACACACACACACACACACACACACACACACACACACACACACACACACACACACACACACACACACACACACACACACACACACACACACACACACACACACACACACACACACACACACACACACACACACACACACACACACACACACACACACACACACACACACACACACACACACACACACACACACACACACACACACACACACACACACACACACACACACACACACACACACACACACACACACACACACACACACACACACACACACACACACACACACACACACACACACACAACACACACACACACACACACACACACACACACACACACACACACACACACACACACACACACACACACACACACACACACACACACACACACACACACACACACACACACACACACACACACACACACACACACACACACACACACACACACACACACACACACACACACACACACACACACACACACACACACACACACACACACACACACACACACACACACACACACACACACACACACACACACACACACACACACACACACACACACACACACACACACACACACACACACACACACACACACACACACACACACACACACACACACACACACACACACACACACACACACACACACACACACACACACACACACACACACACACACACACACACACACACACACACACACACACACACACACACACACACACACACACACACACACACACACACACACACACACACACACACACACACACACACACACACACACACACACACACACACACACACACACACACACACACACACACACACACACACACACACACACACACACACACACACACACACACACACACACACACACACACACACACACACACACACACACACACACACACACACACACACACACACACACACACACACACACACACACACACACACACACACACACACACACACACACACACACACACACACACACACACACACACACACACACACACACACACACACACACACACACACACACACACACACACACACACACACACACACACACACACACACACACACACACACACACACACACACACACACACACACACACACACACACACACACACACACACACACACACACACACACACACACACACACACACACACACACACACACACACACACACACACACACACACACACACACACACACACACACACACACACACACACACACACACACACACACACACACACACACACACACACACACACACACACACACACACACACACACACACACACACACACACACACACACACACACACACACACACACACACACACACACACACACACACACACACACACACACACACACACACACACACACACACACACACACACACACACACACACACACACACACACACACACACACACACACACACACACACACACACACACACACACACACACACACACACACACACACACACACACACACACACACACACACACACACACACACACACACACACACACACACACACACACACACACACACACACACACACACACACACACACACACACACACACACACACACACACACACACACACACACACACACACACACACACACACACACACACACACACACACACACACACACACACACACACACACACACACACACACACACACACACACACACACACACACACACACACACACACACACACACACACACACACACACACACACACACACACACACACACACACACACACACACACACACACACACACACACACACACACACACACACACACACACACACACACACACACACACACACACACACACACACACACACACACACACACACACACACACACACACACACACACACACACACACACACACACACACACACACACACACACACACACACACACACACACACACACACACACACACACACACACACACACACACACACACACACACACACACACACACACACACACACACACACACACACACACACACACACACACACACACACACACACACACACACACACACACACACACACACACACACACACACACACACACACACACACACACACACACACACACACACACACACACACACACACACACACACACACACACACACACACACACACACACACACACACACACACACACACACACACACACACACACACACACACACACACACACACACACACACACACACACACACACACACACACACACACACACACACACACACACACACACACACACACACACACACACACACACACACACACACACACACACACACACACACACACACACACACACACACACACACACACACACACACACACACACACACACACACACACACACACACACACACACACACACACACACACACACACACACACACACACACACACACACACACACACACACACACACACACACACACACACACACACACACACACACACACACACACACACACACACACACACACACACACACACACACACACACACACACACACACACACACACACACACACACACACACACACACACACACACACACACACACACACACACACACACACACACACACACACACACACACACACACACACACACACACACACACACACACACACACACACACACACACACACACACACACACACACACACACACACACACACACACACACACACACACACACACACACACACACACACACACACACACACACACACACACACACACACACACACACACACACACACACACACACACACACACACACACACACACACACACACACACACACACACACACACACACACACACACACACACACACACACACACACACACACACACACACACACACACACACACACACACACACACACACACACACACACACACACACACACACACACACACACACACACACACACACACACACACACACACACACACACACACACACACACACACACACACACACACACACACACACACACACACACACACACACACACACACACACACACACACACACACACACACACACACACACACACACACACACACACACACACACACACACACACACACACACACACACACACACACACACACACACACACACACACACACACACACACACACACACACACACACACACACACACACACACACACACACACACACACACACACACACACACACACACACACACACACACACACACACACACACACACACACACACACACACACACACACACACACACACACACACACACACACACACACACACACACACACACACACACACACACACACACACACACACACACACACACACACACACACACACACACACACACACACACACACACACACACACACACACACACACACACACACACACACACACACACACACACACACACACACACACACACACACACACACACACACACACACACACACACACACACACACACACACACACACACACACACACACACACACACACACACACACACACACACACACACACACACACACACACACACACACACACACACACACACACACACACACACACACACACACACACACACACACACACACACACACACACACACACACACACACACACACACACACACACACACACACACACACACACACACGAGAGGAAAGAAACGATTGGTTGAGCAATGAAGAGGGGGGCTAAATGTCTATGGTTTGAGGCAGAGAAGGAGGATTGGTAATATTGACAAATTAGCAATAATTAGATAAGATAAAGCTAATTAGATAATTAGCAGGCTGTAATTATAGCGTCAGTACAATGTTGCCAGTACAATGTTGCCAAAAGCTCGCCTGACGTTGGATTAGTTGACAGAGGATTTGGGTAATGATTATTGTGAAAGGGGAGAGCAGTCCTTAGTAATTAGTCAGGTGACTCAGTAGCGGGCTTGGAGGAGTCACTACTTTGTTGAAAAAGTGTTACTTGGTTTGAGGTTAATTGGCAGGGAGTGAGGGAACAAATAATAATGGGGAATGTGAAAGGTAAAAAAGTCGTTGGTGAAAACATCTTCCCCGTAATTTGTGTTGAAGGATTTCTAAATCTCCAGTGCATCGAGACGCTTGTCTTTCTTCTCAAAGTGCAGAAATTTAGGGGCGCAATCGCTGCTGTGGCCACAATCTCTCAGATGTTTGGCGAAGAGTGCCGCGGAGATGTTATATTTAAAGCAAGCTCACTGCTCCTTCATTCTTGTTTCAAATCTCCTCCCCTTCTGGCTTATGTATATCCGGTTGTAGAGTTTGCAGTGGATTTTGTACACTCCATTTTTTTGTAGGCGTTCAACGTGATCCTTTTTGTGGCATTACATTCTGCTTAAATTGGTTTTGTTGTAAAAGACCAGTCTCACCTTTTCCTTTGAAAGGATTCTTTATACTTAAAATGACAAGTGGCCAAGAAAAGGGAATCTCCGCCACTGTGGCTGGTTTTCTATGTATGTGGGTGAACTGTATATGGATAACTTTGTCGTCTAAACGAGATGGTTTCTTATGGTAAAGTTTATCAATTAAATCCTTTCTGTATCTATTGTTCACTGCAATTTGTTTAATGATGCTTAGTTCTTTAAGAGTGTTCTCTTTGGACAAGAGGGTAGAACATACTCTGTGTATCATGGCGTGAAAAGCCAATAATTTTTGAGAAGAATTATGGTGAATGACATGGTCTGTATAACACTGTTTTCAGAAAATAGAAAAATCAAATCTATTTTTTTTAATGGTAATAGTCAAGTCTAGAAAGTTGAGGGATCCATCCGCTTCTAATTCCTTGGTAAAATTTATGTTTATCTCTGGAATTGAGGAAATTTAAAAAATGTGTAATTGTCTGTCAGAAGCTGTTCAGATGCAGACAACATCATCAACATATCTATACCAACAGAGGATATTTTTGATGATGGGATTCTCTGAGGAAAATATTAGTTGCTCAAAATTGTCCAAGAAAATGTCTGCTAGTAGCAGGGAAAGTGGAGAGCCTATTGCCAAGTCGTCTTGTTGTTGGTATATCTTGTTTAATGGCACCCTTCGCCAAACATCTGAGAGATTGTGGCCACAGCAGCGATTTCACCCCTACATTTCTGCACTTTGAGAAGAAAGGCCAGCGTCTTGATGCACTGGAGCAATTAGAAATCCTTCAACACACAAATTACGGGGAAGATGTTTTGACCAACGATTTTCTTTACCCTTCACATTCCCCGTTATTGTTTTTTCCCTCACTCCCTGCCAACTAACCTGAAACCAAGTAAAACTTTTTCAACAATGTAGTGACTCCTCCCAGCCCGCTACTGAGTCACCTGACTAATTACTAAGTGCCATTCTCCCAGTTCACAATCATTCTCCTAATCCTCTGCCAACTAATCCAACGTCAGGTGGGCTTTTTCCAACGTTGCATTGACCCTATCCTTCCAGCCTGCTAATTATCTAATTGGTTTTTATCTTATCTAATTATTGCTAATTCATCAATATTACCAATCTTCCTCCGCTGCCTCAAACCATAGAATTTTACTCCCTCTTCCTAGCTCAACCAATCCTTTCTTTCCTACCTCCTCTTCCCCTGATGACCTGAGGAGACCAGAGCTGATGACCTGACTGTGCATCGCATCGATTTGGACTTATTGGCTTCCTCACTCTCCCGGTACCGACCTTGCTCTTCATTACGGAACAACTCTATTGGGTAGTGGGCGGCCGTTTTACGACCATACACACTACACTCACACTTGGGCAACTGAGTCATTCTCAGCCGTAGCTCTGGTGGGGCGAGGCTAACCGAGTACCTCCTTCTCACTTGCCAGAGGCAATCGTGCTGTGTCCTCGTAGGTCGTCTTGTCCGGTTACCTCTGGTAGGGAGCTAGCCTCCCCTTACACTCCATTGGGACCCGGGTGGGTTCACTTCTTAGGGTGCTAGGGCGGGAAGATATCGAGGCTTGGACCTACTGTGCCCGCTTGCGGATCGGCAGGGGTGACCTCTGTGTTCCCCATCAACAACCTCCCCTCCCCTTAGGTCAGACTCAGATAACCCAAATGCACTCACTCTTAACATTATACTCACACACAAACGCTACCAAAAAGGCATCTCTTCTTATTCAGATGGCTATATTATACCGTTATAGCCGCCGTATTCCCCTTAGGCAGGGGAATTCCTGTCATGGATCCCAAGCCTCCAATCCAGATCCTGCCCCTACAGTAACGAAAGACATGCCCACTGATTCCATGGAGAAGTCCTCTGAAAACACCCGTGGTTCATCAAATCTAAAATTGCTGATGAACCTCATACTGAAACCACAGCCATGTGCCAAGAAAACTATCATAACATTGGATGAATAGCAACTTAACGACCTGCGCATTCAATCCTTTTTAGCAACAATTAATGGAGCAAAGCAAAGGGAGCAAACTTTGACTGAACCTTCATCCTATGAATTAAGACTTGAACGCGTAACTCTAAACCCTTTCCGTTACTCCAGTTTGCCAGCCCACTGGTCAAAAAGTGCTGTGAATAACACTCCTCCAATAACCACTCAAGAACTTAACCCACCTGCTACCTACCTAACCCAAACTCCTACAAACAAGTGCTCTGCTCCTGCTGACAAGCCCTACCAAACCATCTCTACCAAATGAAAGGCCAAAAACCAACCAGTCCAACAGACCTCTCCAATTCCTACAACTAACTGCTTTACCTGCCTCTCCCCTACCCTCATGGATAACCAAAGTAAGGAAACCCCAGGCCAAGATGCAGATGTTGAAGCTCAGCCTACTCCACCTCCTAAAATCCGTATCCCTCCTATTTTTCTCCGCGACATCACCAACTGGCTAATTAAATACAATGAAATCCGGCAAGTCTGCACGATCCCTCCTGTGGCCAACCTCATCCGTAATAAGATTCCAGTTCAATACCAAACCATTGCCGACTTTAGAGCTGTCACTAAAAGGCTAACCTCCAAAAACCACGCCTACTACACGTAGCAACTCCAAACCGATAAAAAGCCTCATTTTGTTCTAAGAGGAATACCTGCAAACACACCTAAAGAAGCCATAGAAGAAGCTCTGGCCGACATCGGCTTTCCTGCGAGAATGTCTCTCAGCTGTGCTCCACCAGACCAAAACAATATCAGAGAGCAGAAAGGGAAGTCATCCGGAGTGCCAACCCTAATGCAGAGCTCCCACGTATTGATCCCCACCCACTACCGCTCTACCAAGTCTTGACTCCAGGACTCCTCCTGTTCTAAAGACTTTTTAAAACTAAAATCTGTACTTCACCTCAAGACCTGCATAGAACCGCACAGACCTCCACCTGGACCCCCACAGTGTCTGAGTTGCCAACGCTACGGGCACACCTACCAAATGTGCGCTCCGTGCACTAAATGAGCTGGCAACCACCATTACAGAGAATGCCAGAAACCCAACACCTCTCAACTGTGGTGGACCACACACCGCAAACTATCGAGGATGTATTGTTCACCCTGAACTTCTCCTCAAATTACACAACAAAAGAGAAGCCTTGCAACTACAGCCCACGCACTAACCTTCGCAGCAACCAAACTTAAATATTAATTCGCAATCCTTTCCCCCTCTCCAAAACCCTTAGCACAACCACCAAACCGAAACCATTGAGACCCCTCAGTCATCGTTCAACCTTCCCCCAGCCTCCGATCAACACCATCCGCCACCCTCTGAGCAACATCTTCCGCCAATAAACGACCAATCATCAACCAAAAATATAAGAACTGCTCTATTGAGCATAACTACGAAGCTTCTCTCACCTTCTGACAATAAAACCCTTATGAGCATCATCACCAATGACCTTATACCAGCCCTTCTGCAGCTCATTAATGGTGCCTAATTAACAAATAACCACCCATGTGCTTAAAGTTCTACAATGGAACATAAACGGCATTAGTAATAAAAAACATGAGCTAAACCTCCTAATAACCAATCATAGTCCAGACATCATCCCCCTTCAAGAAACCAAACTCGAGAACAGCCAAACTTTCAACTGTCCAAATTACCATGTAATCAGAAAAGATAGGGCCAATGGTGCTGGAGGAGGGGTTATGGTCCTATCCAAAACTAGCCTGCTCTCTACAGAACTACAACCCCCATCCACCCAAAAACTGGAACTTGCTGGAATAGCAATAAAAGGAACTACTGGGACCCTACATATATGGTCAGCCTACTTCCCACCTTCAACCTCTAAGTCAGACTCTCCTGACTTATCAGCACTCACATCCCTACTGCACCAAAAGCTAGCAAATAGGTGGCAACTTGAATGCCAAGCATGCTGCCTGGGGTTGCAAAACCACCACCACATGAGGACGTGCCCTTTGTAAGCTTCTATTCACCAAAAATCTTGCTATTCACTCACCACCTTTCCCCACCCACTTTCATCACCACCCCCATTCCTCTGATATCCTGGATGTAGTTCTCTCATCCGCAAATATATCATTTCAAATCATTAACCTCGACAACTCTGCCTCCAACCACTGCCCCATATTTTACTGCATTCCTACCCTTTCCTACCTACAACAAGAACCCATAAGAAGAATTAACTGGAAACATTTTAAAGAAAACTGCTTGGTCATCAATCTCGTTGCTCCTATCACTAATACTCCAGACAACATAGAAAAAGCATCTCAAGATTTCACAAGTACCCTGACCAACGTCATCCATCGTTCCTGCTACCCTCCTTCTCCAGTCTCCATCGCAGGTCCCATGCTATCTCCGGATATTCAGTGCCTAATTTTGCTCAGAAACAAGGCCAGAACCCTATGGCAATGCACTCATCTCTGCCAAGATAAAAACCAATTCTGTGCACTCCAAAACCTGGTAACATCCCAAATTAGAACACAGAGAAAAAACTTGGCATGACAAAATAAGCTCACTCTCACATGAGGACCACTCGGTATGGATCCTAGCCCGCAGCCTACGCAGGAGAAAGCTACCCACCCTGCCAATACTACAGAATGGGAGAGCACTATATGATGACACCAACAAAGCAAATGCCTTTGCCGACTCCCTTGAATGCATTTTTAGAAACGATAAAATGTCATTGTTGGACTCTGAAGCCCCTTTGCCCCCTCCCCCCCATTCCTGGAAATTACACCTCAAGAACTTTTTTCCACAATCTCCTGCTCCAAAACTAAGTCATCACCTGGCCCCGATCAAATCTCCTACAATCACCTTAAAAACCTTCCTAAATCTTTCATCCAACACCTACTTTCCATCCTTAACCCCTGCCTTACCCAATCGTACTTCCCAAAGGCATGGAAAACAGCAAAAATTATCCTCTTTCCAAAACCCTTCTGATATCATTAACTACAGACCCATTAGCCTGCTCCCCTGCATGTGCAAACTCCTAGAAAAATGTATTTTAAACAGGCTGGAAGAAGAAATCTCGGCCCTAGACCTGATCAGACCTGAGCAAACTGGTTTCCGTCGTCACCATTCCACGACCCAGCAAATTACAAGATTGGTTGAACGGATCACTTTTGGCTTCAACATTCACGTCTGGCACGCTGGCCTGATACATGAACTGCTCAAAACCGATATATCAATATACCTAACTAAGATCATCCACTCTTTTCTTTCTAACCACACATTCTTTGTAGCCGTTAACAATGCCAGATCAACTACCCGATCCATCACAGCAGGCGTCAAGGAGCCATTCTATCACCCGTTCTTTTTAACTTCTTCATTAACGATCTTCCCTCACACCCAAAAACTGAAAGCTACCTCTATGCGGATGACACTGCTATAGCGTCAACTTCCTTCGACCCAAATCATGCTGCAGAAAATATCCAAAAACACTTAGACAGCATAGAAGACTGGATGACCGACTGGAAACTTACCTTAAACCCAACAAAATGTGTCAACGTCAATTATGCCAGAAAATGGAAGAAACCTAACAACACCCCATTTACTACGGCAAAGAAAAGATCCCCCAGGCATCATCTGCCAAATTTCTTGGTGTACAACTGGACAAGAAACTCACTTGGCAAGCACACACCCAATATGCACTTAACAAGGTCGACATGGCCTTTTTCTCAATCAATCCCCTCATAATGCGCACAAGTCCCCTCCGTCTTCTTACTAAGGTACTTCTGTTCAAATCCATGATGCGACCTATCTTAACCTACGGTTATCAGCATGGGGATCAGTAGCTGCAACAAACCTGAACAAACTGACACGCTATCAAAATAAAATTTTGCAAACTCTTACTAATGCCCCTTGGTTCGTCCGAAACTCAGACATTCACAAGGACCTCAAAATACCGAACTACCAACCTACCTATCTAAGAGACCTAGCCTTTCGCCAAGCAATAGGAAATACTGGTAATCTCTCATAGAACCTTTATGGGACTTTTCTGATAATCCCCATTTCAAATACAAACGTGCAAAAATAAGTCTAAATGAACCCTAATAATCACCAAATATAAAATTGACATCAGCTGCACTTAGATATACTCGTTAGCTAAATTTTGCCCTTAAGGCACTTACATCACCCCACCGTTTATCAGCATAGCTGGGTATCAGTATAAATGCACCGAACGGCACAGTACTTAGACATCAGTCAGTCAGTCATTTTTTCCTGATGATGTTATGCTATAATGAAACCTGGGTCGTGAGAATAAAAATTTTATGTGGAAAAGCAAAGTGGTTTTATTTTTAAAAATCGTCAATATGAAGATTTTCCACCAAGTTATGCCAGAAACTGTTTTATTTAAGAGGTATTTGGCCATAAAAAATATTTATTCATAAGAAAAAGAGGTTTTCCGCCAGGGAATTGAAACAGTTACGAGGTGTGTTCAAAGTTTAACGGGAATTTTTTCATTTCGCTGGTTTGGAGAGTCTGATTGTCAAACTTTTTTTTATTATGTTGGTATACATGCCCCTGAAGTATGATAAAACTTTCAGCTGTTTTCATTGTGGACTTTGTCTGTGACAGCCACTAAGGTTAGACGTGTTTTATGAGCTCAGCGATTTTCGTTTGTTTAAAGACATGGATCAAAGATTTTGTATCAAATTTTGCATAAAAATGAAATAAAGTGTAACAAAGTGTGTGAAATGTTAACAAAGGCCTGCTATGAGTAAAACAAGAGTTTACGAGTGGTGTAAGCATTTCCCAGAAGACCGTGAAGATCTTGAAGATGACAGACGCCCTGGACGCCCCAGCACATCAACAATCGATGAAAACGTGGAAAAAGTGAAAGAAATGGTTATGAACGATCGCCAAATCACAATTAGAGAGGTCACTGATGATGTTGGCATATCGATTGGATCATGTAATGACATTTTTTCCAATGTTTTGGGTATGAAACGCGTGGCAGGAAAATGGCTTTTGCACCACGATAATGCACCACCTCACACTTCATTGCTTGTTCGTGAATTTTTGGCTAAAAACAATACTGTAACCTCCACATTTGCCAGATGTGACTTCTGGTGCTCTGATCGCTCCGTGTGACTTTTTCCTATTTCCAAAAATTAAGAGAACCTTGAAGGGCCATCATTTTTCAGCTGTATATGACATTAAAAGTGCATTGTTGAAAGATCTAAAGGCTATCTCAAAGATCGAGTTTGAAAAGTGTTTCGGCGATTGGAAGAAGCACTGGCACAAGTGCATAATCTAAAATGGGGACTACTTTGAAGGTGATAACACTAATGTATAAGAATAAATAAATATTATTGTCTAAAAAATTAAAATTCCCGTTAATTTTTGAACACACCTCATAGACAACAGCGGTCTTGAGTTCCTCACTGTCTTCAAACTATTGTTTCAAGTCAAGAAGATAAATAGTAACTCAGTGTAAGGTCGGGACTGTAAGATGGGGTCCAAAAATGCCCCCACATTCTTTGCTCTTTGTGTTCGTCGGTAAGCATTTTCAGTACTCATCCTGCAGAGACTTGTGATATCTGGACTTAGCCATAACAATTGTGTAACTAACAGTATGTCCAACAAGAGGAAGTTCATCCTTTTTCGTGGACATTGTTATATGTATTCATCGACAGGCCAGTGACTACTGAATCGTAACATGAACTTCACAGGCTTGGGAAACAATTGCTAGATGACACGGCATTCATACAACTTTATTCTGACCTGCCAATATTCAAATATATGAAAACGTCCTTTCCTTTTTGAATATGCCTCAGATGTTCCAAACATATAAATATAGATCACACAATAGGACACTCAAATGTGCGATTTTTCACAAAACACAGAAAAGCATTCACACAGTCACTCCCAAAAATACACTGACACTCCTCCTCCACTTTATCACCCTCTCCCTCCTCAAATGCTGACCTCTAGACCACTCTTTCCTCCTCTCATCTTCCCACCCCCTCCTCTCACTCCCTGCCCCTACCATAATCTCCCTCCCATGCAACCTCTCCCCATTCTACGGGACAGTTTGGAGTCACATAATGCAGCAATTGCATAATGAAAAGACACCTCGGCAATAAAGGCAGGATCCTAAAAAGTTGTAACTTTTGGTCTTTGAACTCAAAAGAAATAATTAAATAACCCTCTTAACTTTTAACTCAAGAATTAATTTTTCAACAAATGTAACTAAACGAAAACTGACATTCTAAAATATTGCCTTTGTTCTTCTATTTCTTTTCATCTTTGCAAAACACCCAAAATTATACTTTCTTTATGAAATGCCAAAATACATCCCCACATCGAATCAAAACCTGACCTGAAAGTATCAGCCTTGGTCCAGAGTGGCACAGAATAACTCTTTTGTGCATGCATGTACATATTACATTGCCCACCCTGATGACTAAATGGAGGATGCAACCAACTCTAGTAGATGGTAAGACTTTTTAGCTTTCTAATAAATATTTTAAGCATGCTAAATCTACATGCACTTGAGAAATTTATTCAATGACAAACTTACCAAATGGCGTATTCCATTACAGTAGTGATATGCCAGTGGAAATGCGATACCAACTTTACAAATATATAAAAATGCTGAGTTGAGATGACAGCTAGCAAGCCAATCAACATAATAGGGTATATTATTGGGCAGGAGCAGAGTTCCTAAAAAGAAAAAAAATGTTTATTAAGTCAACCTGACTCAGTCACACTATAAGCTGAGCATAAGATGGCACCAGTGTTACTACAGTGGTTCTCAACTAAAGGGATCTTCCTTTTGTCATGGCTAAAGTGAACACTGAGACAAAGTGTGAACGTGAGATTAGGAGGCTTAAGCACAAGAGATTGTCTCAAAACAAACTGTCATAAATCTGTGGCATTCAGTTTTTTTAAACTATAACCTATGTTATTGATGAGTGCTATTAACATTAACGTTCTGAAGGTCCCATTTAGATGGGAGCGTTTGACCATGCAAGTGGAGAGAGTGGATGATTAAATGCTGTTCTTATACCTTAAGCAATACCTATCAAAGAAATACAAATGCTTCTCACACTAGCAACAACTAAACAAACTCTGCACACTGTAAGGTGGAGTCATTAATGTTTGGTATTCAAAAAGAGTGCCCACACACTTGTAGCTAAACCACACAACTATCTGCTCCCTGCCCTGAGACACAAAAGTTGGCCATAGAACTTGAAGACGTCTCGTAAAATAAAGACTGTGAACGAAAGAACTCTTTACACTAAACAAATCAACCTTTGTGACTGTACTATCAACATGGTGATTAAGACAGAGGAACTAATAAACATTTGTTTATTAAAAAAATGAGTTTCATGCAGAGATTAAAAACTTATATTTAAAAGACTAAACACTGAAAGAAATCAAAGCCAAATTGGATGAAGTCCATGGCTCCTGTGTTTGCAACTATTCAAAATTGAGTTAATGAGACTAATAGTGGCCATACATCCAAGAATGAGGAACATCATTTGGGATGTCCAGTAGAAGTGACTTCATCTGAAATGATTGACAAATCCACGACATGGTATTGAGTAATTGACCTATTAAAGTTTGCAAAATAGTTGAGGCCACAGGAATATCAGATGGCACAGTGTTTTCCATTTTGCATACAAAATTGGGTGTAACACAAATCTTGGGTTCTGCATTTGCTTTTAGCGGAGAAAAATGCAATTAATTATGTTGTTGATTCATGAGTTCATTGGCACTTTTCCAACACAATCCTGGACAGTTTTTGGGTTAATACATAACTCTGGATGTAACATACTATATATATACACTACTGCATCCCAAAAACAGTTGAAAAAGTGGGTTTCTAAAGATGATTCGGCTCCAAAGAAAGAGAAGATGGTGAAATGGATTGGCCGACAAGGTGATGGCCACAGTTTTTTGGGATGCATGCTGAATTATCTACATTGATTGCTTGAAAAAAGAGCAAACTATACATGGAGAGTATTGCATTATTACTGCACCAGGTGAGCAAAGAGATCGAAAAAAAAAACATCCTCATTTGGTTTGGAAAAAACTTCTCCTACGTCAAGACAATGCGTGGGTGCACACTGCACAGTTTCAATGGTAAAAATTATGTCATCCAAGTTTGCATTATTACAAAACCTAATGTATTCACTAGATCTGGCCTCCAATGATGTTTTTCATTCCAAACTTGAAAAAAATGACTCAGTGGAAAACGATACACAGGAACAAGTTATCTTCTCCATTAACAAAAAAGCATGAGCCTATCATGGAATAGCAATAAAGTAAATGAAATTATAATTTGAGAAGCCTGTGAAAATTCCATTTGCTCAACGACTTGTGGAAAGAATGGTATAATATCAGAAATTCATTTATTTCCCTCTTGATTTTTAAATCTTTAAATGATCTTAAACATTAGTATGTTCTTAAACAGAATGAAATCACATAATATAATAATGGATGACAAATATCAAGCCAATATATTCATGGCAATATATTTGTGATGAAAATTGAAATTATATACTTTAACAGCATAGTATGCAAAAGGAAGACTACTTATCACAGTCCATGCAACATATCCATGTTTTTTAGGTCAGAAATTAAGAAAAATACTTGGATCAGACAGAAAAGATTATCAACATTTGTATTAAAAGCAACCATTTTCTATGCCTTTACAAAACTTTTCTACTAATTATGGTTGACTGCCTGTAGACTCTAGAAAGTTTGAAACTTTTTTTAGTCATTCCTTGCTATTGTTTGAATGTGTATTCCCAAAAAAGAAATTAATTCAGCTGAAACATAAGCCCAATCTACAGGTTTATTGGTTTAATGTTGACCTTGAGAATAAGAGAAGAAATGTACTCAACTTATATAAACAGTATAAACTATTTGGTAGTGATGATCTTAAAAAAGCCTACAATAACCAAAAGAAGGACTACTATACTGAGTTAAGATTGGCTAAATGTCATGCCAATGTTAACTACATTAATAGTGCATCCAACAAATGCAGAGCAGCCTGGACTATCATAAAAAAAGAAACAGGATTAAGTAAAAAGTCTGATGATGTTCCAATAGGGTCTGAATCTTTTAATAACTACTTTATTAGTTCAGTTGACAATATTATAGCTGATATAAATAATATTAATCAAACCTCAACTAAAACTGTTAATTACCTATTAAGTAATACTCCCACCACCAATTCTACATTTAGATGGAAAGAAGTTTCTCAGATAGATATAATTAACTTAGTGAAAAAGTTCAAGAATTCTAACTGTAAGGATATGTTTGGGCTTTCAAATAATTCAATCAAATCTGTAATTGACTGGTTAGCATACCCTCTTGCCATTGTCATTAACTCTTTTCTTCAGTCTGGTTATTTTCCTAAACAGTTGAAGTTTTCCAAGGTCATTCCTATTCACAAACATAGTGAATTAGTTCTCCAAAAAATTATCATCCTATTACAATTATTTCTTCACTTGCAAAAATGATTGAATCAGTTGTTTTCACCCAAATTTTAGACTATTTTGAATATTTAAATCTATTTACACCAACACAGTTTGGTTTCAGACCCAATAAATGCACAACTCAAGCTGTTGAATATGTTATAAAGCAAATAATTAAGGCTTTTGAAGGTAATCAATGTTTGGCTCTCTCACTATGTGACCTCTCTTCGGCTTTTGACTGTGTTAATCACACAATTCTTGTAAATAAGTTGAAATATTATGGTTTTAAGGATGCTGAACTAAAATTTATTTCTTCCTACTTATCTGATCGTAAGCAGCCTGTTTATGTAAATGGTAAACAGGCAAAACCATTAAATATTAAATATGGTGTACCTCAGGACTCTGTGCTAAGACCTCTTTTATTTCTGGTCATGATTAATGACTTGTGCCCCAATATGATTACTGACTGTGTCCTCTATGCGGATGATACTACTTTTCTACATAGTTCCCCCCATCATTCTGATGCGATTAGTAGAGTTCCTCTTATACTTAAAAAGGCAGTGGATTGGTTCTCTGCCAACAATTACCTTATGAATTCCGATAAAACTCAGCATCTTCTCTGTACACTAAAATCTACTACACCGAATACTGACCCTGTTAAACTGCTGGGATTTTATTCAGACTCCAAGTTAACATGGAGTGCTCGTATTCTACATGTTAGAAAGAAACTTGCACAAGCCTTATTTCTGCTCAGGAAATTGAAATTTTATATGAGTAAGGACTACTTAATTATTAGCCTACTTATGCATTAGACTTTGGGGGCATGCATCTGATACTAAGCTAATCTTTGTGATGCAGAAAAAGGCAGTCCCTATCTTAAATAACTCATGTCCACTTGAGCACTGTAGACCTCTCTTTTTAAATTTAAAAATTATGACTGTCTACAATTTATATATTTTCTATACTTTAGTTCATATAAAAGGAAATACGAGTATGTACTCCACTAGGGCTGACGTTCACAGCCATAACACAAGAGCAAAGTTGAATATGGATTTACCACACTGTAGGCTAGACAAGACCTACAAAGTTGAAGGTCTACCAATTAAATTGTTCAACATGATTCCAAATGCTTTAAAGTCAGCCCCCAATGTGGTGTTCCAAAGGATGCTGTGTGTTTGGCTTACCTCCAATCCTCTATACTCAATAGAGGAGTATTATGAGCTCGATTTTACTAGCCTAAAATTATAAGGTTTAGTGTCTATGTGGTGTAGTTAGTAACTATAAGGTGTAGTGTTTAGTGTCATATCTATGTATACGTTTTTTATGTGATTGTATATTGTGCTCTGTAGTGTGTTATTATGTTCCTGTGAAAATGACGACATCCACCATATGTAAATATGATTAAGATGAATAAAGTTTATTATTAGTGTTAGAGTGTTAGAGTTTATCAGGAGATATACGATGCATGTATGTACTGGCAGATGGGTGACATCCCCTTTAACCCAACATGCATTAAGTTTCATGGCAGCACCAAATGTGAGATGTAACTAAATTCCATTTACCATTTATTGGGAATTTTTTAGGAAGTACTTTCAATGAAATATTAAAACTCTGTTGCAGTTGTACCTATGCACCTGGCCCATTAGATGCAGGTTGATATTAGAGCACATTTTGGAGTGAAAAAATTGCATCTTATGGGCCAGTAAATATGGTAATCATAAAATCACATTCACAAAATATTTATCAAGTAAATGTCATCATAAAGTTTGGTTTAACTAGTAACTTTAAAAAAATTATAATTAGGAATTTTCTAAGTTTAACTTGAAAGAGGGGAAAACAAAATTGCCCATTTATAAAATTTAGGAAAAGAAAGTCAGCCCAATCTAAAATTCAGTATGCATTTTCAACATCCTGAGATAGTTTTTGTGAGTGTCAACGCCCTACCTGTAGTGATTCTAATTTATTTGTTTATATACGCAACAAATAAAAAGAATCTAAAGTCTACCCTAAACACTAGCATCTCCCTTTATGTTTCTGGCAAGGAAATTTGTGGAGAATCACTGTCAGGCTCAAGAGGATTAAGTTTCACTGTAATTGAGCAAAATGAAGATGAAATTGCTCACATACCTATACCAATTCCATATGCCATCGTGGACAAAATTATTCCAGTGGTCCGATGAGTTAATGACAGGAGAGACGTTAACTGAGGCTTGTAGATTGTCAAATGTGGGGACATAGGTCTACCTATTCTTTCATTCCTCTCGATAAAGGTCTCATCTGTTTTCTTAATATCCTTGGCAGCAGTCACTTTCATTGTTACTAAATTTGATCTGGAATTAAACATAATGAAACATTATAGAAGTTGGATCATCAATAGTATTATTATAAAGAATGTATATCTAATTTATTAGTAGATTTGGCATCTCACGATGGTACATCAAAGAATAAATACCAAACAAATCATAATAACAGCACAAAGTTTCACAAATTCATCATTATTCATTTGAAAGTGGTTACTTGCATTCTACATGCATATATCAAAATGGATTTCCTTTATACATAGATTTATTCCAAACAAATTTCTTGAGTTCAGTATTGACATTAAATAAATGTATCTGGAATAACATAACAGACATCAACTATACAAAGTTATTAATTAAATTTTACTGATAAAATATGTATCGTATGGTTTGACATAGTTCTTAAAGGGATATTTTTGAAAATCCAACATTGCCACATTTATTTTTTTTAGCCAACGGTTTTGGTCAAATTTTATGAAAAATAAAGAGCATTTAACACATTCCAACGCTCAAATTTATGACTTTTAGTACACCAGCCAAAGACCACCAATTTAAACAAACTGTTGCTATATTGAAAATATAGCCTGGAGGGGTGGCAAAGTCAAGGTGTCTACATAGTCGCCTTGCACTGTGAAGAATTAATGGCAATGCATTTCATGTAAGTTCATTAATTGAGCTCATCACTTTCCCTTTAAGCACAAGCAAAAAAAATGAGGGAATAAGTACCAATTTCCGAAATTGGCCTGAAAGTACCATAGTCAATGAGGCTACAGCCAATGTGCACACAAAAACGTAATTTATTCAGTGAACAGTGGGCAATGTGGCAACATTTACCGCTGAATTGTATAAAACATTCGCCTGGAGCAAAATTCATACTTGGATCCCTGGCAAGCAGAATGACTTTCACACTGTGAGCTTTCTATTTTTGGGTGCACATTACAGATGCCTCAGTTAAATTAACTCTAGTCGGCAACTCTCACAGTTATTTAACCTGATGAATGTTCATAATCCTAAAAATATTACTCATTAAATATACTTACTGTGTACAATAAATACTTCGGCAAATAGATTGCATTGGATTCATCCTAGGGCTTAACATCCTGTAAAAATGCATTTATTTATTCATTATAATTTGAATAATGAAATAAAATAATTTATTATAAAAAGAGTTTTTAAAAATTAGCATATGCCTTTTAAGTCATAATTTTATTTAATATTTTTTTGAGGCTAAGGTGTGTTCATTATTATCACACAATTCCTGAACGGCTAACTCAACTGCAGCAGTAAACTAACAAAGAGGATAACAACTAAAAGAAATGGGGCACAGAATGTTGGGATCATGTTGAGAACAGGAGAGTAGGAAGTTCCTAAGATGAGATAGGTTATATAAGTACCTATAGATGAGAGCGGTTGGTGTGAGATAGATAGCATATGTGGCGTAAAATGAAAAACTGAATGCTAATAAATAGATTTTGGCCAGTATTCCATACTTTAATGAAGGAAGTTTAATTGACAGAATAAACTACGCGACTGCTTTGTCAACTAATCAGTGCCAGAGCTTGTGTGTTCCCATCTAAACTATTAGTGTCCTGGTTATCCTAACAATACAGCATGATCATAACACTACTAAATACCCGAATCTCTAAACCCATTCCATTTAAAAATAAATTAACAGTTTCTTTCATTTATTAATTTGCCACTCAGAGAAGTTGTTTCATATTGAAACCTGAAAATATTGCACACATAGCATCGTCTTCTAAGGACTAAAAATCTTTTCGGCACATTTCATTATTACACTTAAATCATTCTTCAGATAAGTTTGCCTTCTACTGCCCTTAACGCCGTTCAATTCCTTCAGTCCTCTTCCAAAACCATAATATATTCTACCTTACAACAGCTTTCAATATAAAATTCCCTATCAATCGTTTTCGAATCCATATACTTTTCCAGCCCTCAAATTCCCCACGTTCGCTTTTCCTCATTATTTATTCGTTCGGCATTCCTTTTCGCCCATTATATTTGTTAACATATACCGACTCGAAGTAGTGAGGAATTAGTTACTTGTATACTATTTTTTTAAACATTAGCACAATATCATGCCACAATGCTCATCTCTTTTGAAAACTCATCATCGACTATGTACTTCGAGATAGAAACTGGCAAATAACTCTGGGCATTATTTGGGCTAACATCAACAATATAAAATCAAAGTCTTCACATTAAACAAGCTACCATTATAATTCCAATATATAAACTTATTTACCTTATTGTTAAAAAAGCCATGTCTTTACGAATACTACTACTCTTCCTTCTTCCCGAAAGAAATAGGGCAACAGACAAACTTTCCCTGCAGGCTCGAAATAGCTAACGACACCTGGCGAGAAGAGGCAGAACTGCAGACCCAGAGAGCTTGAACATCGAATTTAAAGGTGCACTTCATAAGAACTATGAGAAAAGTGTGGGATTTCAAGTAGCGTTTGTGAATGTAAAATTGTTATTGCATAAATTCTTCATTTTATTCACTTCCCAGTCAGAGCTGCTATATAAAATTTTAATAAAATTATATCGGCCACGCATGTGTAATTTGAGTAAGAGATTTAATTTATCTACCTGGTCTCCAGAAGGATCAAGAAAGATTTACGCGCATAGAATGATATCTAGTGATTAAAAATTCAGTAGTGCTAGACCAACTTCACCAGAATACTTTTGATGAATAGCGCATTGTTCTCAACACCATTATATCGTTATTATCATTAATGAACCTTCTGGCTAACCGGGTTTTTGGGCTAAAATCTAACCACTGGAATGGATGGGTGAGTATATGATGAGTGATCTGAAATTCCACATCGTACCAGAAATGTTAACTCTATATTGCAACCTCTAATATGCACAGGCAAAAAATTCACCTGAAAATATTTTTCAATAAAAAATACCTCAGAATCTATTTTTGATACAATCCACTCTTAGGGTTAAAAAACTGGTTTCTCTAGCCTTAGCGGCTGAATATACGTATTTTAAATAAAAGAATAACATCAATAAAGGGAATAACTTGTGAAATCTTTCTGGTTGAATTTGTCTATTTAGGCTTAACAATATGAAACCCATCAATAAAATCAAATTACTCCAAATGAAACTAGTAGCTATCATATCTTGGATTTTTTTTCAAAAATGATTCTTTAACCATAAGCATCCACAAATAATATTATTAAAGACTTTTCTTAATGGGCTCACAAAATATGTAACACATCTTTCCATCGACTCAAGGTTTTGAATTGGAATCAATTTGTTTATTTTTGCTTTTTTTCAGTCAACTCACGTATTGTCGTATTTAATGACAAGTAACACAGTTTGTACTCGTGAGTACTTTTTATATTGAACGAACTGTTTCCTTCCTGAGAAATTATCATGTAAAACAGCTACCCTATGGATTACTATAGTAGATACTTTAAGTTCGAGGTAGGTTAGACGTGTTTTATGAGATCGGCGATTTTCGTTTGTGAAAAGAAATGGATTAAAGAATTTGTATCAAATTTTGGGTAAAAAATAAAATAAAGTGTAACAAAGTGTGTGAAATGCTAACAAAGGCCTATGGTGAATCTGCTATGAGTAAATCGAGAGTTTACGAGTGGTATAAGCGTTTTCCAGAAGACCGTGAAGACCTTGAAGATGACGAACGCCCTGGACGCCGCAGCACATCAACAATCGATTAAAACGTGGAAAAAGTGAAAGAAATGATTATGAACGATCGACGAATCACAATTAGAGAGGTCGCTGATGATGTTGGCATATCGATTGGATCATGTTATGACATTTTTTCCAATGTTTTGGGTATGAAACGCGTGGCAGCAAAATTCGTTCCAAAATTGTTGAATTTTGAAGAAAAACAGCGGCGAATGGAAGTTGCTCAGGAGACACTAAATGAAATAAACGACGATGCAGAATTATGGAAACGTATTATAACAGGTGACAAAACATGGGCTTATGGATATGACGTTGAAACTAAGGCTCAATCATCCCAGTGGAGGCATTCTGGCTCGCCAAGACCGAAAAAGGCTCGGACCGAAAGTGCGGTCGAACGTGAAGGTTATGCTCACTGTGTTCTTCGATTTTAATGACACAGTGCATCATGAATTCCTGCCGCCAGGTCAAACGGTCAATAAGAAGTACTACCTACAAGTTCAACGCCGTTTGCGTGAAGCAATCCGAAAAAAACGCCCGGATCTATGAAAAAACAATTCATGGTTTTTGCACCACGATAATGCACTAGCTCACACTTCATTGCTTGTTCGTGTATTTTTGGCCAAAAACAATACTGTAACGATGAACCAGTCTCCATATTCGCCAGATATGGCTTGCTCCGTGTGACTTTTTCCTATTTCCAAAAATTAAGAGAACCTTGAAGGGCCGTCGTTTTACAGCCGTAGATGACATTGAAAGCGCATTGCTGAAAGAACTAAAGGATATCTCAAAGATCGAGTTTGAGAAGTGTTTCGGGGATTGGAAGAAGCGCTGGCACAAGTGCATAATCTCCAATGGGGACTATTTTGAAGGTGACAACATCAATGTATAAGAATAAATAAATATTATTGTCTAAAAAATTAAAATTCCCGTTAATTTTTTAACACACCTCGTATATGTTACGACACAGGGAAACTCACTAAATAGTCACAGCAAACACAGAAACCAAAACACACAAAAGAGGGACTCACCAGTTCTCGAACCCTCGGTGGTGCAACCACCTTTCTCAAGAGGAATTAGGAACAGAACATATATACAGGGTTCACAGGGAACATATATACAGGGTTCGTCCGGAAAATAAGTGTACTGAGCTCAGGAAAAAAAATTTATTACACTTTTACATATCTTAAGCTAATATTCCTCAAAATAGGACCCTTGTGAGTCGATACACTTGTTCCAGCGGCGTTCCCATTCCTGGAACGCTCCCGCGAAGGCATCATCGGGAACCTCTCGAAGACACGTCGTCACGGCCTCTTTGACGGCGTCCAAAGTCCCGTATCGCGTTCCTTTCAAACTCCTCTTTATCTTCGGGAACAGAAAGAAGTCCGGTGGTGCCAAGTCTGGGCTGTAGGGCGGGTGCGGCAGCGTTGCCACGCCGTGCTTGGCCAAGAAGTCCGACACGACAAGCGCGGTGTGAGACGGCGCATTGTCGTGATGCAGCCGCCAGATGTTTTTGATCGCTGACCGGACGCGGGCGACTCGTTTTCGAAGCCTGTCAAGCACTTGGACGTAAAATGCAGCATTTACAGTTTGTCGTTCAGGTACAAATTCGTAGTGGACGACTCCCCTTTTGTCAAAAAAGACAATGAGCATCATAAACTTATTTTCCGGACGAACCCTGTATATATATATACGCACACACACATTAACTATCATGCGGAATTGGACTTACTGTGGAACCAACTAACTAACACTGGAAACCTAATTTTATAATGTCCACGGTTCCATTTACGCGGATCGGCCTGCCACCCACCCACCCATGTGACACACCGTCCCGCCGTTACGCCCCCCCACCCTCTTTCCCCGTGCTCGTCGCGCCTCCCCCTCTCCCTCCGGCTCACGGACTGAGGATTCTTCTCAGCCATTGTTCGGCGGAAGAGGGGGAGAGTGTGGAGTGAGGCAGCCATACCCCCATCCCATTGTTGGAGTGTGTGGGTGCTTTTGGGGCGGTAGGCAGCAGTGCTCCCTCGTCGGAGGCGGGCGAGACAACCCGAGGGAAGAGAGACTATCGCCGACAAAGCCATCGCTGCCCCCGCCGCCGCCACGGACGTCGCCTCGACGGAACAGCAGGTGGGCCACCATCCCCTCGCACGCGGGCCGATGGGAACCGCAGATTCGCATTGCTCTCTGTCTTAACCCCGCTCCCCACGTGCGGCTCTCCCGTGGACGTCAGTGATCTGCACGCCCATGAGTTGTGTGTGCACTGGTAGATCCTAGATACAAACCGAGTCAGCGATCTAGTGGAAGTGAGCGGGGGAGTATGCGTCCCCACCCAGTAGGATCACTGGTGATTTATTGGCAGTCGAGAGAATCCTACTCCCGACTGGCTCAAACTGCCATACGTGCTACGCCTCCTAATCTCGCGAAAGGAATCCTCATTTCGACCCGATCGCCGAGATCACCCTTGTTGACCTCTGGATGTCCTATCACCTACCACTGCAATGTAGGACTAAC